>JAINUG010000369.1:385000-397500 GCA_029706075.1 Aldrovandia affinis | reverse complement strand
CCTGCTAGCCTCTCTCGCTAGGCAGCCTCACTAGCCTCTCTCGCTAGGTAACCCTGCTAGCCTCTCTCGCTAGGTAACCCTGCTAGCCTCTCTCGCTAGGTAACCCTGCTAGCCTCTCTCGCTAGGTAACCCTGCTAGCCTCTCTCGCTAGGCAGCCTCACTAGCCTCTCTCGCCTCACTAGGCTAGCCCTGTTAGCCTCTCTCGCTAGGTAACCCTGCTAGCCTCTCTCGCTAGGTAACCCTGCTAGCCTCTCTCACTAGGCAACCCTCAGGCCTAACCCTGCTAGCCTCTCTCGCTAGGTAACCCTGCTAGGTAACCCTGCTAGCCTCTCTCGCTAGGTAACCCTGCTAGCCTCTCTCGCTAGGTAACCCTGCTAGCCTCTCTCGCTAGGTAACCCTCGCTAGCCTCTCTCGCTAGGTAACCCTGCTAGCCTCTCTCGCTAGGTAACCCTGCTAGCCTCTCTCGCTAGGCAGCCTCACTAGCCTCTCTCGCTAGGTAACCCTGCTTAGCCTCTCTCCTCTCTCGCTAGGTAACCCTGCTAGCCTCTCTCGCTAGGCAACCCTGCTAGCCTCTCTCGCTAGGTCACTAGCCTCTCTCGCTAGCCTCTCCTCTCTCGCTAGGTAACCCTGCTAGCCTCTCTCAGCTAGGTAACCCTGCTAGCCTCTCTCGCTAGGTAACCCTGCTAGCCTCTCTCGCTAGGTAACCCTGCTAGCCTCTCTCGCTAGGTAACCCTGCTAGCCTCTCTCGCTAGGCAGCCTCACTAGCCTCACTCGCTAGGTAACCTCGCTAGCCTCGCTAGCTGCATGAGCAGCAGGAAGCAGAGATGAGGCTGTGGGCCGCTCTGCTGAGGCTCCACCTCCAGCTGGCTGGTGTGCAGACGCTCAAACACAGCGCAATGCCTCAATAAAGCACCGCGGCGACCAAACCTTCGATGATGGTGCGAGTGCTACGGGCCTCCCGGGTGGTTTGGCGGTTACAGCGTTCGACGCTGGCCACCGGGGTTCGATGCGATTCGATTTTGGCTCTGGCCGGAAGCGCCACTAAGGGGCGGCGATTGGCTGTCCGCCCCAGGGAGGGGGGAGGGAAGCCGATATGAGCTCGCTGCGTATAGGAGTGGCTCTGTGTACCGGAGTTACAGTCGACGGCTTGGCAGGTTCTGGCGGGCTTACGATTACCGTCATAGAAGAGTGGAGAGCAAACAAAAACCTTTAAAAACAAATACAACACTAAATTATTATTAAACTATTTGTCCTACTGTTCTAAGAACTTTGACAGAATAAAAAATAACTTCAGAACTCCGGAATCGACAGGAGGAACCAAAAGTGCCAACGTCTGGCAACGCCAGAACCGGTCCCAAGGATGAACCAGGTCTCGATACCCACCCCTACCCCACACCATGTGAACCCCCTGCTCCCTCGGCCAGGACAAACACGCACGGCACTCACTCGCCCTTCTCGTTCCATTCCAGGCAGTTTACACATCCAGAATGGCCCTGAAAAACAGAGTGAGAAAGAGAGAGAGAGAGAGAGGGATAGGGAGAGAGGAGAGGGAGAGGGAGAGAGAGAGAGAGGGAGAGGGAGAGAGAGAGAGAGGAGAGAGGGAGAGGGAGAGGGAGAGGAGAGAGAGAGAGAGAGGAGAGGGAGAGGGAGAGGGAGAGAGAAAATGGTCAATTAAACTGGCTCATTCCTGCCAGGCCTACAGTTGAAATAAGGGCGAACCGGTTGACCTTCAGCACACACGCACCCACACCCACACCCACACACGCACAGTCTTAAAGCAGGTGCTGCTCCAATCACATCACACAACAGCCCACATCCACCGTACGATGTGGGAATGCAGGCGGCAGGGCCCTGATTGGCCGCAGCATCACCTGTAGCTCCGCCTCCAGCCCAAGTCTCTTGATGAAGGAGTCGGTCACATGGTAGTGCCTCTGGAATCCCAGAGCTCCCTTATCCTGCAGAAGCACAGAGCATCAATCAGCATCTCAGCATGACCGCAACCTCGACCGCAAACATGACCGCGACCGCAACCATGACCACAAACCCGACCACAACCACAACCGCAACCATGACCATGACCACAAACACGACCCCATAATTGTTGATTACTACAACAATGGTGACGTCTGGAGCGACTGCTGCTGGTGTCTAAATGAGGCGACTGAACCTGTGGACAGAGGCCATCATCGAGCGTGTGTATATATACACACACACTTATACACACTCTCTCTCATGTATAATGATAAAGTGTATAAGTGTGTGTGTGTGTGTGTGTGTGTGTGTGTGTGTGTGTGTGTGTGTGTGTGTGAGAGAGAGTGTGAGAGTGTGTGTGACATTACATTACAGGCATTTAGCAGACGCTCTTATTCAGAGCGACTTACAGTTTACATTTTCTTTACATACAATCCATTTATACAGCTGGAAATTAACTGAAGCAATTCAGGTTCAGTACCTTTAGCTCAAGGGTACAACAGCAGTGCCCCACCTGGGAAATTGAACCAGCAACATCTGAGTTACAAGCCCAGCTCCCTAACCATTACACTACACTGCCTGCTTAACATTACAGACTAGGCAGCGGCTCACTGGGAAAGAGGAAAGCGGCTCACCCGGATCTGCCTGTGCAGGAGGTTACTGGTGATGTTCACAGCAGCCATGGCCTCACAGCAAATCATACGCTACGGACGAGGGGTCAAGGTTCAGGGGGTCATGGGGTCAGCAGGCATCGGGGCCAGTCCAGGATCCTGTACACAAGAGCTTTGCCACAGCAGGCTGGCTACATCGGCCCTGCCTGCAGAGACGGGAGACAGGAGGAGACAGGAGGAGACAGGAGGAGGCAGGAGGAGACAGGAGGAGGCAGGAGGAGACAGGAGGAGGCAGGAAGAGACAGGGGAGGCAGGAGGAGACAGGGGGAGACAGGAGGAGACAGGAGGAGGAGACGGGAGGAGACAGGAAGGAGACAGGGGAGGCAGGAGGAGACAGGAGGAGACAGGAGGAGGAGGACAGGGAGGAGGCAGGAGGAGACAGGAGGAGACAGGGGAGGGAGACAGGAGGAGACAGGAGGAGACAGGAGGAGGCAGGAGGAGACAGGAGGAGACAGGAGGAGACAGGAGGAGGCAGGAGGAGACAGGAGGAGGCAGGAAGAGACAGGGGGAGGCAGGAGGAGACAGGGGAGACAGGAGGAGACAGGAGGAGGAGACGGGAGGAGACGGGAGGAGGCGGGAGGAGACAGGGGAGACAGGAGGAGACAGGAGGAGGCAGGAGGAGACAGGAGGAGGCAGGAAGAGACAGGGGAGGCAGGAGGAGACAGGGGAGACAGGAGGAGACAGGAGGAGGAGACGGGAGGAGACGGGAGGAGGCGGGAGGAGACAGGGGGAGACAGGAGGAGACAGGAGGAGACAGGGGGAGGCAGGAGGAGACAGGGGAGACAGGGGAGACAGGGGAGACAGGGGGAGACAGGAGGAGACAGGAGGAGGAGACAGGGGAGACAGGAGGAGACAGGGGGAGACGGGAGGAGACGGGAGGAGACAGGAGGAGACAGTCACAGTGAGAGAAGCAGGGCTCCACTGCACAATGTCAATGAATGTGTCACACACACACACACACTTATATACACATCACAGACGCACTTATATACACACACAGACGCACTTATATACACACACAGACGCACTTATATACACACGCACGCACGCACTTATATACACACACACACACACACGCACTTATATACACACACACGCACGCACGCACACACACGCACTTATATACACACATACACACACACTTATACACACACGCACTTATATATACACACACACGCACTTATATACACACACACACACACGCACGCACTTATACACACACACACACACACACACACACACACACACACACACACACACACACACACACACACACACACACACACATATATATATATATATACACACACACACATACACACACATGCACTTATATACACACATTTTAACAATTTATTTATGTCCACATAAAGAAAAGCATACAAGGACACAAATACTGAAGGTGCAGTAAAGTTACATTCACAGAATCATGGCACAGATCTTCAAGATGCAAAACAAAACACATCACTTATGGGTATAAGTAGCAGCGTCTCCACCATATATGGCTGCTGCCAATGATAGCAGAGACAGCACAATATTTAGCTAGCCTTTTAGCCCCCTTTTTGGGCATCCCAAGTTGTTGAAACCCTCTAACGACCAACCTGTGGGTATGTCCGAGGCTGCCAAATATGAAAACGGATAGCCTGCACCTATAGCCTAGCTCTGAGATGTTATTTAGAAGTGGTTGGTATTTAATAACCTTGGTCATAAAGGCTTCCTCTAGGCTAGGGTCAAAGGTGCAGGCTATCTCTAATACAGACACTTCTCTGGCCTCTTCATTAACAACAACAACATCTGCTGTATTGGCAGACAACTGTGTAAAAATGTCTAGGTTACTATCACAGAGATGGAACATGGAAGGATTGACACGGGAATGTTTGTACATTCTCACTGAAGAAGAGAAATGGTGTGTGAGAGTGTGTGTGTGTGTGTGTGTGTGAGGCCAAGATGGCGGCAGGTGGCAGGTCGTAGGTGAAGTGCAGGTGAACGCCAAGTTGTTTTATGAAATCTAAACAACCACACCCGTTGTAACTACCATCGTTAACGTAGTAGATGCAGATTTAAGTTGTATTGGCACACTTATATATACACACACACTTACACTCACTTATATACATATATACACACACACACACACACACACACACACACACACACACACACACACACACACACACACACACACAGACACACAGACACACAGACATCCTGTGAAATACCGAAATGAACAGGAACACTTAGTGCGCAAGCTACAGGTCACTGCCAAAATAAAGGAAACACTTGAGTAAATATGTGTGCCATTTAGCAAGGGTTATAAATGAGGGACACAAAGTATAGTGAAAGCAGGTGCATCTACACAGGTGTAGTTCTTGAGTTAATTTAGCAATTAGCATCCCAGCATGCTTTGCTCAGGGTCATGTATAAAAATGGTAGGGAAGCCCAGTTGCCCATTGTTTTGGCCACCATGGCTAGAAGAGATCTCGGTGATCTCAGTCCCTAGCTCACGGTAGTGTCTAACTTGCTATCTAACCCTACCTACCTATCACCAGCCATGCTAACCAGCTAACCCTAGCCCTACCTATCACCAGCCGTGCTAACCAGCTAACCCTACCTACCCATCACCAGCCATGCTAACCAGCTAACCCTACCTACCTATCACCAGCCATGCTAACCAGCTAACCCTAGCCCTACCCATCACCAGCCATGCTAACCAGCTAACCCTAGCCCTACCTATCACCAGCCATGCTAACCAGCTAACCCTACCTACCTATCACCAGCCATGCTAACCAGCTAACCCTACCTACCTATCACCAGCCATGCTAACCAGGTAGAAACTCAAGAGTTTCAGTGATGAAGACAGCTCAACTTGTGGATCGTTCACGAGGAACGGAGGATGAGGGTGATGCTGGCATGGAGGGGACTCCATCATCGACTAGGGGCCACTGGGGTTGATTGCTGGGGCCACTGTGGTTTGACAGGAGTTTGTGGTTGAAAGTATTGGTTTGAGATGCAAAGCAAAACAGACGAACAACTCTGAATCAGTTTGACTGCAAATATCTCTAGGCCGTGAGCAAGGAGTTTCATCTGTCTAGGGAGTACGCCGAGAGGGATACTAGGGCTGGGATTGAGTGGATTAACCCCTTATTGCATGTTTGCAGGCAAAGTGGTGCAATCACTGTAAAAAGTACAAAATTAAAAACAACTGCAGGTCCCACCAGTGAATTAAGCTATGAAACATTCATGGGAGTTGTAGTTCAATATAAATGTAGGCTTTAAAATAAAATAAATACATATATATTGTCTTGTTTGTGAATTTGGCCAGGACACCGGTTCAACACCCTACTCTTTTTAGAAAAGCACCATGGGATCTTTTATGAGCACAGAGAGTCAGGACCTCGGTTTTTACCGTCCTATCTGAACGACGGACATGTAGTCCCGTGGGATCGAACCCACAGCCTTGGCATTGCCAGTGCCCCGCTCTACCCACTGAGCTACGGGAACTACGAATGTGAGCAGTACGTCTGACGCTGGTCCAGACTGTGGTCATCGTCGTCGTCGTGGGAACCCCACACCACGCCTCGAGGGGGGAGGGAGAGAGACCAGGCTCTCAGAATCAGAGCTGGGAAGACCCCCCCACACAGAACACTCTACACTCTACACTCACATCCCACACTGTCTCACCTGAAGGTGGAAGCAGGCAGCTTCAGGGCACAGACCAGTGCAGTAAATAGGACTCCTGCTCACAGACACTTTTTTCAGTCAAATCAAAGGAAAGGAGGGAGATGGCAGGTGCAGTGCCCATTTACCAGAAGCATGGAATATTTCACAAAACAAACCAGAAGACAAACAAAATGCAGAATTTCATACCGACCACAGCGCACAAAACAGTCAAAGCGCAGTAACCCTGGGCAGAGACTCGCGGTCTCACAGGCACCCCGTCACCACGACAACCTGGCATATTACTACAACCAATTCATTCAGATCAATTCAATTCAAGACAGTGGTTCTGTGTGTCTCAGTAGGTAGAGCGTGGTTCTGGTTCTGTGGGGCTCAGTAGGTAGAGCGTGGTTCTGTGTGTCTCAGTAGGTAGAGTGTGGTTCTGTGTGGCTCAGTAGGTAGAGCGTGGTTCTGTGTGTCTCAGTAGGTAGAGCGTGGGTTCTGTGCGGCTCAGTAGGTAGAGCGTGGTTCTGTGTGGCTCAGTAGGTAGAGCGTGGTTCTGTGTGTCTCAGTAGAGTGCGGTTCTGTGTGGATCAGTAGGTAGAGAGTGGTTCTGTGTGTCTCAGTAGGTAGAGCGTGGTTCTGTGTGTCTCAGTAGGTAGAGCGTGGTTCTGTGTGGCTCAGTAGGTAGAGCGTGGTTCTGTGTGACTCAGTAGGTAGAGCGTGGTTCTGTGTGTCTCAGTAGGTAGAGCGTGGTTCTGTGTGGCTCAGTAGGTAGAGCGTGGTTCTGTGTGGCTCAGTAGGTAGAGCGTGGTTCTGTGCGGCTCAGTAGGTAGAGCGTGGTTCTGTGTGTCTCAGTAGGTAGAGAGTGGTTCTGTGTGGCTCAGTAGGTAGAGTGTGGTTCTGTGTGTCTCAGTAGGTAGAGCATGGTTCTGTGTGGCTCAGTAGGTAGAGCATGGTTCTGTGTGTCTCAGTAGGTAGAGTGTGGTTCTGTGCGGCTCAGTAGGTAGAGCGTGGTTCTGTGTGTCTCAGTAGGTAGAGCATGGTTCTGTGTGGCTCAGTAGGTAGAGCGTGGTTCTGTGTGTCTCAGTAGGTAGAGCGTGGTTCTGTGTGGCTCAGTAGGTAGAGCATGGTTCTGTGTGTCTCAGTAGGTAGAGTGTGGTTCTGTGCGTCTCAGTAGGTAGAGCGTGGTTCTGTGTGTCTCAGTAGGTAGAGCATGGTTCTGTGTGGCTCAGTAGGTAGAGCGTGGTTCTGTGTGGCTCAGTAGGTAGAGTGTGGTTCTGTGTGTCTCAGT
This sequence comes from Aldrovandia affinis, assembly GCA_029706075.1. NCBI lineage: Eukaryota > Metazoa > Chordata > Actinopteri > Notacanthiformes > Halosauridae > Aldrovandia > Aldrovandia affinis. The sequence continues at coordinate 389,907 of JAINUG010000369.1, read as the reverse complement.
AGGTAGAGTGTGGTTCTGTGTGGCTCAGTAGGTAGAGAATGGCATTGGCAGCGCTTAGGTTGTGGGTTCGATTCCCATTGGAGACCACATATAGTGAAAAACGTATACATTCACTACTGTAAGTCGCTTTGGATAAAAGCGTCTGCTAAATGGCATACATTATTATTATTATTATGCTAACGTTATGCGCTCATAACATGCTGGTTGACGTCACATATATGAAGAAAACATACATTTAGACAACTTACGACCAAAGAAAACGGGTCAATTCACACCACGGGATGTGTTCGTACAGCTACCGAGCCCCCTACAAAAGGATATAGGCAGCAAAGACAGCAAACGTTATATTTAGCCAACGTTGCTGTTAACCACCACGAAACCTGCATCCGAAGCCAACTCGGTCGGGCTATTAATGACTGCTATCAAAAACATCCATCGTTTCGTGTAACATTACTAGCTAGTTACTTAACGCTAGCTAAAGTTAGCTCGTCGGCTAGCCGCTGGTTTGTTAGCACGCAGCCATTACCAAACGTGAATGCTTTAGAGTAACTACAGTTAGTTAACTACCGAAAAACACACAAATGTAGCTATACAAATCTAATGTTGACCGACTGCATAACAGCACGTCGATAACAGCGAGCTAGTTCACGATATTACGTCGAGCTAGCTAGCTAGCTACATGCGTTACCAAATAGCTAGCAAGCTAGCATAACAACGTTACCGATTTAACAACCCACAGCTGGCGAACTAGTTATAGCAAGACCCGGGGGCTTAAACAGCTTGTTGTGTTAGCCAGGTAGCCCACGTAATGTTCAGTTGTTTCCCTAGTTAGCTCTGTGTTTCCAACAAAAAAATATTCCAATGCACACTTTGTCCGTTTAATTAAAAGATCACGGACATTTGAACAAATGCAGGCTAACTAGCGAGGTGCTAGTAATCTCCCTGCGTGTCGAGGCGTTCGCAGATGACAGCTCGTATTATCACATTATCGCAGGTGGCTAGTGTGGCTCGCTAATGTGCTTGTGCTAGCGACACAGCTAGCTCACTTACCTGTGTGTCTACGGCCTATTGCTACGGGATGATATTCGCAGCTCCGAGGGAAAGATAGTCCTATTTACTCACGCAACTGGGAAACGTGAGCGGAATCGATGTCAAAGCCGCGGTCCGAGCTGGTGACACGAACGCAAAAGTGAACAGTTGCGTACTATATTTTAATCTTCGGGAATTTCAAGACTTCAGTGGATGTTTTTCTCAAAATTGCAATACCCAGCGCACTGATCCCCCACCTCTAAACTCTTACGCAATGTTTTAAACTTAGTCCGTCTTGGCGTCAAATGCCCTTACGGGAACAATCGGGCGTAAGAACTTCTCTGAATTAAAACGCAAGTTATGTTTTTTTTTTTGTCGCAACACAAGAGATTATTAATGGCAGCTTTATGCACCAATGAAAGGCTTCCACCGCCGGGACTCAGCAGAGGAGGCGGGATGTTGAAGCCCCCGCTCCCTTATGGAACTTGTAGTCTTACCGTGGCGTTTAAAACGCACGGAACGTGGCTTATTCTACTATAAAACCATGAACGATCCGAAACGGATCAGTTATCTATTCCAGTTACGACAGGGCGAGCTCCAGCTCTTCAACTAAGGCAAGGGATCCTTCGTGTATGCTGGTTTCCCTCCCAAACCACCTCACGAGAGCTGTGGCCAATTAGAGTTGTGGAAATCATGCTAAATTACGTTCCATAATTCTATGCCTTTAACAGATGTTAACACAACAACGTGTGTTTGGCTCATTTACCATTTGCTTTACCTTTAAACTCTTGAACTGATTTCAGCTCTAGGTCTATTAAAAAAAATTAACTATTATTATACTATGAAAATAATTACATTTCAAAATAAATAATTTTGCCAGAGCACATATAACACGCCTGAGCAGAACACAATTGTTGACTAAATGTGAATAAAATATGAATTACCATAAAACCAGAATACAATATATGAGGGGTTGTATTGTTGTACTATGATTGTTCCTACCATGTATTAATGCACATCTTGTAAGTCGCTCTGGATAAGAGCATCTGCTAAATGCTTAAAATGTAAATGTAGGGGTTCGTTTTATGACTGAATTCTGTACATTTAACTAATTGTCATCACCACTGCTTACATGTTTAATACTGCTTTCGTAATGTGTATCCATGTTTAAAACTTTCTAAATAAAAAATATACAAATCTACTAACTTTTCCTTCCCAGTGTTACAGGTACGGTATGCAGCTGCCAACAATGATGTCTATCGCTGTATTACTGCACTGATCTCTTACAAACTATGATTAATCTTACCATGTATTAATGCACATCAGTGTATAGGGTGCAGTGTATAGGGTGCAGTGTATAGGGTGCAGTGTATAGGGTGCAGTGTATAGTGTGCAGTGTATAGGGTACAGTGTATAGGGTATAGTGTATAGGGTACAGTGTATAGGGTACAGTGTATAGGGTACAGTGTATAGGGTACAGTGTATAGGGTACAGTGTATAGGGTGCAGTGTATAGGGTGCAGTGTATAGGGTGCGGTGTATAGGGTGCGGTGTATAGGGTGCGGTGTATAGGGTACAGTGTATAGGGTGCAGTGTATAGGGTACAGTGTATAGGGTGCAGTGTATAGGGTGCAGTGTATAGGGTACAGTGTATAGGGTACAGTGTATAGGGTACAGTGTATAGGGTGCAGTGTATAGGGTGCAGTGTATAGGGTACATTGTATAGGGTGCAGTGTATAGGGTACAGTGTATAGGGTACAGTGTATAGGGTGCAGTGTATAGGGTGCAGTGTATAGTGTATAGGGTACAGTGTATAGGGTACAGTGTATAGGGTACAGTGTATAGGGTGCAGTGTATAGGGTACAGTGTATAGGGTGCAGTGTATAGGGTACAGTGTATAGGGTACAGTGTATAGGGTACAGTGTATAGGGTATAGTGTACAGTGTATAGGGTACAGTGTATAGGGTACAGTGTATAGGGTACAGTGTAGCATATAGGGTACAGTGTAGCATATAGGGGCGCGCACGAGAACAGGCGCAGTTGTCATTCACGAGCTTAACAACAATTTGACAAGAGTGTAAAATGCCATGGCGTGTAGCTCTTAAGTTACTGGGCTAATTAAATCATTAAGGGCAGAAGCAGGGATGAAGATCGAGACACGGCCCTCGTTGCCCATCCCTACTAGCCACGATGCTCAATGACTCCGTGTGTCCGGTCAGAATAATCAGCGACATGTCTCAGACACGCCCGCGTCCTGTGAACACACACGTAGAACGGAGAACAGGAACACCGGGGAAAGGGAAAACACGAGGAAACACAAAAAATTGTTGCAAGTTGCAGCCGTGGCCGTAACAAAAAGTTTATCTAAACGTCCCAAGGTAGCGCCGGCCAACATGACGAAGCTATATAAACCCAGGTGGGGCGAGTCAGCCGCAAAGGCCTTATATTGATACTATAACTGGCTTATCACGAATTGAATATCATGTTATGATAGTTTGCTTGTTTTCGTGTGTGTGTGTTTGTTTGTTTGTTTGTTTAAGAAATCAATAATTCTTCTAATACCTTTGACATGCAAAAGCAAAACAGACAGGGTGAGTTCTTCTGCTCAGACCTCTGAGCCATCCTGTCGGTTAGGCTATCGCCTATGAAGTAGTTAAGCGCGACAGAATTTCAGTTTTTCAAAACGTCTAAGACCGTAAACAGCCTAATAAACACAGCTCGTCCTCATCACTCAACTCCGCATAATCATAATCGCGACTCAACTCTGCATAATCATAATCACGACTCAACTCCGCATAATCATAATCACGACTCAACTCTGCATAATCATAATCACGACTCAACTCCGCATAATCATAATCACGACTCAACTCCGCATAATCGCGACTCAACTCCGCATAATCGTCCGTGCCAAAAGCTCCCCGTTTCTGTTGCGCTTATTAACTCAATTCCTACTTTCCCTAATTTACCACCATAATCACGTCCCCCTCCCGTTTGTTTTCTTATGAAGTTACACAAGCGGGAGTTTATGCAATATTTGTTTTGTCTTCCTTGGTGTGTCGGAGTTGAGCCGTAGGGGAGGCGTGACAGTTTAATCTGGCCGGCACGGAGGATCGCTGGAGTCCGCTTCACCCAAACAGGAGCGCCCAGGTCCGAGCGAAGTCCGAACAGCCATCGAATACCTTTCCTCCGTGCTTAAAGGCGGGCCAATTTTCTACTAATAGACAACAGCTGGTTAGCCAAGTAGGCTAGGCTACGCAGTTTGTATTGCAAGTGTATTACCAAGACCAAGTGGACGGTACACCTGTCATTCGCATCCAATCTGAGAATTTCTGAGACAGAATTCCCAGTAAATGGAATTAGACACGCGTGCACGGTGATTTGAACGCTTTGTGTTCATGGTTTGTTGACTGTCACAGTTATAGACAGTATGTCGGCTAAACAGCGATTCTGTTGGTGTATCAGCCACGGCAGCCGCCTAATTTAGAGGAAACGAGACGTTTTCTTGACAACGGTGAACATCAGGGATTAAGAATGTTCATCCGAACGCACATTTTTATATTTAGTTAATTCTTCGGCTCATAGTGCATTTACATTACATTAGATATGCGTTGGCTCTAGTCTGCAGGAATTAAGACATGTATTGATTTGATTTACTTTATCTACTTGAGTTATTTGATCTATAATAAACATACAATTCACACCACCACCCAAGGACACATCAAAATGATGTAACACAAGTCTGAGGTAACTTTACTATAGCCTACAACACACACCCACACACACACACCCCCGCACACACACACACACTGGCTGTTCCGTAAAACGATTTCACCTTCAGTTCTGGGAGGAACATGTCGGCTATTTTCTATGATCAGT
>JAINUG010000369.1:365000-375000 GCA_029706075.1 Aldrovandia affinis | reverse complement strand
AAAACCCCACACAAAATCGCGAAATTTAGGATTAGATTGATAATCGTCTATAATAATAATGCGCATGTGCTGTGAGCCTCCGCTTGGTTTTAAAGCTGCTTTTGTCCCTCTGTCGTTGGTTAATTTACAATCTTTCGTTTCGGAATACCACATTCGTCACACATTTTAATTAATAACGAATCTTGTGACTAGCCAATAGAAAGTTTCATAAAGGAGTTGGTCCCACAAAATGACTGCCATTTCGCCCAATCGAGTGACGAGAAGCTCCAGTCGCCAATGAGACGAGCAGCTCTCCCGTCCAATAGAAATAAAGAGTGGGCGGTACTTGCGAGTGGGACGGTTGAAAAATCAGTTTGATAAAGTGTGGGAGAGTAATCGAACTAATTCCGTTTCCAAAGTTATTAGCAAGCGAGCTACCGTCTGTTGCTACATAATCTAAATGTTTTTTATTGGGTTATACTTCCAATAGTGGCTGACGTTATCTCATATACCGTTAAGAGGTAAGACTGTTTTTGTTTTTAAAATGTTGAGCTATAAACGTACTTGTTACATTGTTGGATAACTAGCTAACGTTCGCTATTCCTGTCAAGTATGGCTCACGATTAGCACACGCTAGCGAGCTAACGTTAGCTACTCAGCCGCGAATAACTTGTGCGTGTGATTGGGCACGCTTCCTAACCAAGACCGCTAACGAATGGTGTGTTTTCGACATTTAACATGGATTTAGACACTTAATTTGTTTCTCAAAGTAGTTGGCTGCCATTGTTGTGATTTAGCGCAGACGTTGCTGGTAGCTAAGCTACCAACGTTATAGCCGCGTTAGACTTCAACCACATTCAACAAATGAGAAAACAACTTACTTTATTCAAACTTTATGTCCCGAGCCATTGCTCGCAATATAGCAACAGGCTCGCTAAGTTATCTGGTGAGTTCGCTAACTTTAGACAAACTGAACAAGCTGCAGCCAGCTAGCGATGTCGCAACAGAAGGTGACCCGGGTCTCGGCTCCAATGCTGGCTGGCTGGCTCATCACTCTGCAGCGCAATGCAGCTTTGCTAGTTTAGCGTCAATTGTTGATCAGCGAGAAGTTCAGTTGGTCTCGAGTAAATATGCGAGCTTGCAGCGCCAGCGTTACTTCATGCGAATAGCGCGTGTGTGCGTGTGTGCGTGTGTGTGTGTGTGTGTGTGTAGTCTATTTAGGAAATATGTCATTAGTCTAACGGCTCTGTTAGCGTTAAAGAATTTCCAATTAACTCGGAAGAAAGCAGAGTGTGCAGGATGCCCTGTGCCCTGTGCCCTACGCCCTACCCCGTGACGGCCTGCCCTTCTGTAGGGAGACTTGCTCCAGAGTGTGCCCTGTGCGCTGTGCCCTGTGCCCTACTGTAGGGAGACTTGCTCCAGAGTGTGCCCTGTGCCCTGAGCCCTTCTGTAGGGAGACTTGCTCCAGAGTGTGCCCTGTGCGCTGTGCCCTGTGCCCTACTGTAGGGAGACTTGCTCCAGAGTGTGCCCTGTGCGCTGTGCCCTGAGCCCTTCTTCTGTAGGAGACTTGCTCCAGAGTGTGCCCTGTGCGCTGTGCCCTGAGCCCTGTCCCTGTGTAGGGAGACTTGCTCCAGAGTGTGCCCTGTGCCCTTCTGTAGGGAGACTTGCTCCAGAGTGTGCCCTGTGCCCTGAGCCCTTCTGTAGGGAGACTTGCTCCAGAGTGTCAGCGTGTGAGTGACTGAAATGTGTAAATGTGACGGGAGGCGTGTGTGCCCCCCTCAGAAATGCAGGATTAAAGTCGCATTGGAGAATACGTTTTCGTCATTCTCAGGTTAACCTGGCGATCTGGGTGCATTTGTAATCTCCATGGCAGCCCCATGCTGCCTGGCTGTTCCCTCACTGATGAGACGGAATACACGGAGCCGACGAGGCCGCCAGCAGGGAAGTAAAATGTCGATGAGCACTATAATATTATAAACACTACTTATTGTGTGATAGTGTTGATCGGTCTGTAACCGTAATTATTTGCGGTGCATTGCGTTCATGCTCGTAATGGGCAACGTGCCGCTGAATGAGATGATTGACTTGTTTATAAGTCTCTGATCATGGACATTTTCACAGACTCATTCTCCCGCTACAGTTGTGAGTACTGTGTCTTTGTGTGTGTGTGTGTGTGTGTGTGTGTGTGTGTGTCTGTGTGTCTGTGTGTCTGTGTGTCTGTGTGTCTGTGTGTGTGTGTGTGTGTGTGTGTGTGTGTGTGTGTGTGTGTGTGTGTGTGTGTGTGTGTGTGTGTGTGTGTGTGTGTGCCGTTATTGTGAATGAGAGCTTGTTCTCGGTTAACTTGCCTGCTTAAAGATGGGTTAAATAAAATTAAAATAACTCAGTCGCCCTTTGATTGCTCTGTGCTGGGTCTCTGTGTGATAAACGCGGCGTGGCGTGTGCTGGGCTCCGTTCTCCGTGTCGTGGCACGTTAGACCCGGTGAGCCCCGCGGAGGCGCTCCAGCTATGCGGCCGGGTCCTTATGTAAGATCCCAGCGAAGGCCCCGGGGGGCAGCACACCTGCGATCTCACAAGCGACCGGCCGCCGTACGAACCGCCATCTCTCCCCGTTCTTCTCCTGTCCTCCCGTGGTGAACGAGGGTTAAAAAGGGGGTTTGTGCTGTTTGTTGGCGCTGTTTACCTCGCAGCTGTTCGCCGTTATTTCAAGCTCGGAGCACGAGTCAGCGCACACGACTCTGGACGCGGGGTGACGGATAGATTTAGACGGAGAGTGTTGATGGCAGTGTGCGCGCTGGGTAGCCTGGCGGCTGTTGAGTGGCCTGATGCTGCGTTTCCACTGCCTGCTGCTTTCATTCCCACAGTAAACAAGAACCCCAATCTTCAGAGAATAACATCATCATAATAATATATACGCCATTTAGCAGACGCTTTTATCCAAAGCAACTTACAGTAGTGAATGCATACATTTTTCAGTACATGTGGCCCCAATGGGAATTGAACCCACAACCTAAGCGTTGCCAACGCCACGCTCTACCTACTGAACCACACAGAACCACACTCTACCTACTGAGCCACACAGAACCACGCTCTACCTACTGAGCCACACAGAACCACGCTCTACCTACTGAGCCACACAGAACCACGCTCTACCTACTGAGCCACACAGAACCATGCTCTACCTACTGAGCCACACAGAACCACACTCTACCTACTGAGACACACAGAACCACACTCTACCTACTGAGCCACACAGAACCACACTCTACCTACTGAGCCACACAGAACCACGCTCTACCTACTGAGCCACACAGAACCACGCTCTACCTACTGAGCCACACAGAACACTCAGATTTGTGCCAGACTGAGGCCTGGCGTGGTTCTAGGACAGAGTCATCTCAACACCGATGCTCGCTGTTTACACATTGGGACACTGGAGCCGCCTCCCATTGAACATGCAGACAATAATATTAATATAATGGACAACAAACGCTGCTAATCACCCACAAATACAGGAGCTTCCCCTGGACACTGAGTTCAGTGGTAACTGGCAACTTATTTTGGGTAGCTATCAAGGTACAGTTATACAGGCACCAACCAACCAGTTTGCTAATTTAACACAAGGTTGAGTTGCCCTTGTTCAGACTGCTTGGGCTGGGTAGAGTGCCCTGCCTCCACTGCCATTACGGTGCACTGCTTATTTGAGTGTAAAAATAGTGATCACTCACTTGCATGTTAGATTACGTTTGTGTTTGTGTGTTTAGGGGATGAATATGTTCAGAGGGTTAGGGTGAGAGGGTTAGGGTGAGAGGGTTAGGCTGAGAGTGCTGAGGAGACCGTAGATTCATCTCTTACATAAACGTCTGGCATGTGGAAACGCTCCTTTCTAAATGGGACAGGGTTGGACTGGTGGGACTGGTGGGCTGGCATTTCTGCTGCTGACGTTTGACAGCTGGCTCTCTCACCAGCGTAATGAGGGGAGTGTGTGTGTGTGGATTACAGCAGTTTGTGTGTGTGCGTGCGTGCGTGTGTTAATAGTAGGTGTGTTGTTAGTTGTAGGTAGGGGTGCAACAGATCACAGAACTCACGGTTCGGATCGTATCACGGTTTTGAGTCGATCGGATAATTTTTCGGATCAGCAAAGAAAAAAATGGAGACAAATATAACTTTGATTTCCATTTATTCTGTAAAACACTTCAAGCAGTGAACATTTTTGCCCATGGTCTTAAATGAAAACAACATCCAAGATGTCCAATGTTTAACTAAAATCTTAAAGTAAAATATTCAAAAGTCAATTGTTAAATTAAACTGCAATATGAGGCTAAATATCTTCTTCCTTTAAACATGGTAGTGAAAGAAAAAAAAGCCTGTCCACATCATCAAAACAAAGAAAGCAAAGCAGACCTGAGCTCTTATAACTTCACATTCTCTTTCAAAAAGATGAGGATGTCTGCATGTCTGGGGAGAGGGCAGTCAGTATTCCCCCCGGGGAGAGGGCAGTCAGTATGTCCCCTGGGGAGAGGGCAGACCAGTATGCCCCCTGGGGAGAGGGTAGACCAGTATGTCCCCCTGGGGAGAGGGTAGACCAGTATGTCCCCTGGGGAGAGGGCAGTCAGTATGCCCCCTGGGGAGAGGGCAGACCAGTATGCCCCCTGGGAGAGGGTAGACCAGTATGGTCCCCTGCTGGGGAGAGGGTAGACCAGTATGGTCCCCTGGGGAGAGGGCAGACAGTATGTCCCCGGGAGAGGGTAGACCAGTATGGTCCCCTGGGGAGAGGGCAGTCAGTATGCCCCCTGGGGAGAGGGTAGACCAGTATGGTCCCCTGGGGAGAGGGTAGACCAGTATGGTCCCCTGGGGAGAGGGCAGTCAGTATGCCCCCTGGGGAGAGGGTAGACCAGTATGTCCCCTGGGGAGAGGGTAGACCAGTATGGTCCCCTGCTGGGGAGAACACCCTCTCGCCAGGCACAGCAAGGTAGCGTATTGCCATCATGGGGATGTGAGGCTATTTACACTCATTGCTTTTCCCCCATGCCAGTGGATCACCCTTCACTGGAATGCCGCTTGCTGCCTTGTAGGATGCCGCCTCCTCTTCGATGGCGAACGTCCTGCCTGTGTCTGCTCACAAACATCTCCCTGAAAAGCTCCTCCATGGCTGACTTCTGTTGTGGAGGAGGAGATGCCTCTGAGTCTGCTGCTGTCGGCTCTGTGGCTTGACCCTGCACCAGAGTTTCCGTTATCCGGTAATTGCCGGTTTTGACCGGGAAAATCTGTTGAAGTCCGACATATTTAAATCTCTCCGGTCATAATGTCGGTGAAAATAATTCCCTCTAAGCACAATTTGAATTGTATTAAAACAGGCTAAAATTTAATTTCCACATATCCTTCTATTAAAAATGAATCTTCATTTTTTAATGAATGTGTAGGCTATAGGCTAGCCCAGGGGTCGGCAACCTGCGGCTCCGGGCCGCATGCGGCTCTTTCAGCCTTATGTTGCGGCTCCGCGTGGCTTGGGAAAATAAATAATAAGTATCCAATTGAATTGGGCGCATTTTTTTGGCGTAGCACCCCCGTTGACAGAAAATCCGAGGGCGCAATAATTATTTTCATAGCACCCCGCTCCTCGAAATAAATGAACTGGTCGCTGGGACCGATTCATTTGCATGAATTTGCTGGATTGAATGCCGTAGCCTGCCTAACCACCATCAGCGAAATCTATCCCTAGTGGGCCAAACTGGCCAAGGTAGCCTGCTTGATCCCCGTCTCCAGTGTGCCAGCAGAGAGGGTTCTCTCTGCAGAACCGAATCAAAACAGCGCGAAGTCGCCTTTGGGAGGACAAGGTCGCAAGGCTTATGCGCATTGCAAGCTGTGGAGAGACACTTGGCACCTTTGATTTTAAGTGGGCAGCTGCACGCCACTGCTGCGAAAAAAGCGTAAGAAGTCAAATCATATGAGCCAGCAATAGGTTATTTTATTGTTTGTTTTCAAATAGTTTTTATTCAATTTTATTTTATCTGAAAAAGGTCTGGAGGCGAACGGAAATTATTTGATTTCAAGTCGGCAGCAGCACGCCGTAATTAAAATGTTATAAGCCAGATAGGCCTACATGTAGGCTAACTTTTTGTTTGTTTGCAAATAGTTTTTATTCTGTTTTATTTTATATGAGAATATGTAGGCCTAAAGCTGAAGGAAATTCTTTGTGTGTACGTGTTGCCCCAACGAACGTAGGCTAGCGTAATATTTATTTATTTATTTTTAAAATAGCGTTATGCACGTGAGTCTGTTGACGGACTTATTTTATTTGGAATATAATGTATAAGCAAAAGTAGCCTACTTTTCAATAAAAAATATTATAAATCGACATACCTTGATGATGTCATTCTTTATATAGCCTGCCTATCAATTGTTTTTAAGCTCAATAAACACAGATAATATTTGACCGAATTTCTCCGATTTGTCCGGGACATTGAAATCTTCCAGGACACGTGGACCGGCACCAATTTTTTCTAACGGAAACTGCCCTGCACAAAACATGAATTGATGTATTAAAGTAACTCATTATTTATTTTCATATTTCATAGAACTATAATTGTGGCAATAACATTTAATAATTCATAATTGTGTCATTATTCAAAATAATAGACTAGACTGCAGTATATTTATTATTTAAGTAATTCACTCATCATTTTTTATTAATATATATATATATTTTTTTTTTTGCCTCTTTGGTGCCCACAATCTCAGTGGTGAGATCACTGTATGTCATCTGGCGCAGGGCATGGTCTAGGTGGGACAGGGACTTGAACCTTGGATCCAGTGCAGTAGACCTATGAAGGTGCTGCTGTAGATTAGGGGGGTCAGTGTGTCTGGGGTCCAGGTCCTCTCTAATGGCAGCCTTCACTGCTCTAGTGATGGTGCGGTCTTCCTCACTTGGGGCCATGGATTGCAGAATCCTTGTTTTCAGAGGTAGGGTCATGGACACAGACGGTGAAACTTCAGTGCTCATTTGGGTTTTAACCATTTTGAGGGGTTTGAGCACCTCCAGGACCTCCTCTGCAACTTTCACATCATCAGCCAAGGTGACTACGTCTTTGATGGTTTTTCTCAGGGTCTTGTCTGTCAGTGCAGAGTATATTTCTGCCTGCTGCTCGAGATAGTGATCCAACATGTCATAAGTGGAGTTCCACCGTGTGGTGACGTCGTGTATGAGCTTGTGGGTCGGTAGCTGGAGCATTTCTTGCTTGGTCTTAAGCGCATGAGCGGCTGTGCTGCTTCGGTGGAAATAGGAAACCACCTTCCTGATCCTCCCAGGGAGACGGTCCAACTGGTTCACTGAAATTCCCCTCTGGGATGCTAAATGGATCACATGTGCAAAGCACCCTATCTGTGGCCCCAATCCAGCTTCTATCACTGCATTTACTGGGTTCTTGGCATTATCTGTGGTGACTGGGATATTGCTGTTGGGCCCCTCTAGCTTCCACTCTGCTACTGCTTCTATCAGTACCTGCGCCAGTTTGAGCCTGTGTGACTCTGTGCTCTGTGTGTCTCTGTGTGTCTCTGTGTGTCTCTGTGTGTCTCTGTGTGTCTCTGTGTGACTCTGTGTGACTCTGTGTGACTCTGTGTGACTCTGTGTGTCTCTGTGTGACTCTGTGTGACTCTGTGTGTCTCTGTGTGACTCTGTGTGACTGTGTCTGTGTCTCTGATGTCTCTGTGTGTCTCTGTGTGACTCTGGGCGTGTGTGACTCTGGGCGTGTGTGACTCTGGGCCTGTGTGTGTCTGTGTGATGTGTAGTGAGCAGTTTGTGCCTGCGTGACTCTGGGCCTGTGTGACTCTGGGCGTGTCTGTGATGTGTGACTCTGTGCCTGCGTGACTCTGGGCATGTCTGTGATGTGAGCAGTTTGTGCCTCGTGTCTCTCTGTGATGTGAGCAGTTTGTGCCTGCGTGACTCTGTGTCTGACTAGTGAGCAGTTTGTGTGTGACTCTGGGCTGTGTGACTCTCTGTGTGACTCTCTGTGTGATGTAGTGAGCAGTTTGTGCCTGCGTGACTCTGGGCTGTGTGACTCTGGGCGTGTGTGTGATATAGTGAGCAGTTTGTGTGACTCTGGGCGTGTGTGTGATATAGTGAGCAGTTTGTGTCTGTGACTCTGGGCATGTGACTCTGGGGCGTGTCTGTGATATAGTGAGCAGTTTGTGCCTGCGTGACTCTGGGTGTGTCTGGGCAGTTTGTGCCTGTGACTATAGTGAGCAGTTTGAGCAGTTTGTGTCTGTGACTCTGGGCGTGTCTGTGATATAGTGAGCAGTTTGTGCCTGCGTGACTCTGGGCGTGTCTGTGATATAGTGAGCAGTTTGTGTCTGTGACTCTGGGCGTGTCTGTGATATAGTGAGCAGTTTGTGCCTGCGTGACTCTGGGCGTGTCTGTGATATAGTGAGCAGTTTGTGCTGCGTGACTCTGGGCGTGTCTGTGATATAGTGAGCAGTCGCAGTTGCCTGCCCTGCAGGTCTGTGGTGAGGGCAACAGAGGATGCCTTGGATAATTTGTTGACAATTGTAATCTTTTCCTCTTCATAAATATCTGGCACGATCTTCACACTGAAGTGGGTGAGCGAGGGGATTTCAGAGCGTGGCTGAAGCACTTTCACCATATTTTTAAACCCTTTGTTTTCCACGACGGAGTATGGCCTCATGTCTGCAGCGACAAACGTCCCAGTCGGTTTGGTAATGGCTTTAGCCCGGTCTGATTACGAGCAGCGGTGAGACGGGGTGGAGTACCTCTTCTCTTCGCTCCCGTCACTCTGACACATCGGGGTGATGTCGCGTCAGGTGGGTGGCCATGCTCCACGTACTGCCATTCTCATATGGCTTTCTCGTGGCACAATGTCATTTTACATTTACATTTTAGCCATTTAGCAGATGCTCTTATCCAGAGCGACTTAGACAGTTTACATTTTTTACATACAATCCATTTATACAGCTGGATATTTTACTGAAGCAATTCAGGTTAAGTACCTTTAGCTCAAGGGTACAACAGCAGTGCCCCACCTGGGAATTGAACCTGCAACCTCTGAGTTACAAGCCCAGCTCCCTAACCATTACACTACACTGCCAGCCCTGTCACACTCCGTAATGGTTTCATCCACCACCCTTCTTCCATCGTCATTATGATTTACAGGGAAGCCAAAGTGCTCCCACACATGCGATTTAAATGATGCGGGAGGCTTTTCAAGTTCCTCCGCTCCTCCGCTAGCCATGACTTGTCTGCTTTTTGCAACGCGATAATCTCTGATTGATTCGTTGGGATTCAACATGACGTAAACACACAATGCCTTTTTTTTGTGCATAATTAACCAATCGTTGCGCTTCAGAGCAAAACACAGCACGCACCTGTCTTGTCTATCTCTTCACTGTAACTCTGCATCGAGATTTGGGGAATTGTTACTTTAAAACTGTAACAGCGGCAGAAAAACTGTATTTCTCTATGATGGTTCAATTGAGCTATTAATCCGCGGTGCATATGCGTGCCGAACCGTGGGGGGTGATCCATACGGATCAACTGCGATCCGTTACACCACTAATTGTAGGTGTGTGTTGTGTTAATAGTGTGTGTTAATAGTAGGTGTGTGTTGTGTTAATAGTGTGTGTTAATAGTAGGTGTGTGTTGTGTTAATAGTGTGTGTTAATAGTAGGTGTGTGTTGTGTTAATAGTGTGTGTTAATAGTAGGTGTGTGGGTTAATTGTGTGTGTTAATTGTGTGTGTTAATAGTAGGTGTGTGGGTTAATTGTGTGTGTTAATAGTAGGTGTGTGGGTTAATTGTGTGTGTTTTGTGTGTGTTAATTGTGTGTACTCAGGTACAGGTGAGTATTATGATGGCCTCTCCCAGACCCCAGGACTGGATCTCCCAGCAGGCCACGCTCTCCGGTAACACACTCGCGCGCGTGTGTGTGTGTGTGTGTGTGTAGAGCAGTGTGTATATGTGTGTGTGTGTGTGTGTGTAGAGCAGTGTGTATATAAGTGTGTGTGTAGAGCAGT
>JAINUG010000369.1:337500-357500 GCA_029706075.1 Aldrovandia affinis | reverse complement strand
AGCAGGTGACCCACCTCCACCCCCTACACACACACCCCCTCACACACTCTACACACCTCCACACCCTACACACACACCCTCACACTCTCTATACACCCTACACACACCCTCACACACTCTACACACCCTACACACACACCACCCTCACACACTCACCTGCCCACCTCCGAGCACTACCAGAGTCAGAGCAAGCAGGTGCCCCACCTCCACCCCCTACACCTATATACACACACACACTCTATACACCCTACACACACCCACACACTCACACACTCTACACACACTCTATACACCCTACACACACACACCCCCACACACACTCTATACACCCTACACACACCCTCACACACTCTACACACTATACACACACCCTCACACACACTCACCTGCCCACCTCTGAGCACTACCAGAGTCAGAGCAAGCAGGTGACCCACCTCCACCCCCTACACACACACCCTCACACACTCTATACACCTCACACACCCTACTACACACACACACACTCACACTCTATACACCCTATACACACACCCTCACACACTCTACACCCTCTATACTCACACACTATACACACACACTCACTCACACTCTATACACACTCTATACACACTGTATTTACATTTACATTTTAGGCGTTTAGCAGACGCTCTTATCCAGAGCGACTTACAGTTAACATTTCTTTACAATCCATTTATACAGCTGGATATTTTACTGAAGCAATTCAGATTAAGTACCTTTAGCCCAAGGGTACAACGGCAGTGCCCCCACCTGGGAATCGAACCAGCAACCTCTGAGTTGCAAGTCTAGTACCCTGACCATTACACTACACTAGACACTCACACATACTCACAGAGAGAGAGAGAGACACAAACGCATGCAGACACACACACACACCACCACACACACACATACTCACACACACTCACGCACACACAGAGAGAGACACTCACACACTGTTCAAAGAACTTCAAACGCATGTTTTCAACAACCATGATTTGTGAAGAGATCAGTTCCTCGTGCCCTGCACACACACGCTGCTCCACCAGGGGGCGCCTGCAGAGAGACCTGTCCTGTACAGACACATCTGCTGCTTCAGGGAAATGTGACACTGATGTTTGCTGGAAAAGCAGTATGTCTTTAACGTCTACTTTCTGTTAAAGTACTTGTGCAAGCGTGTCACTTCCTCCAGGAGACTGATGGTGTCTCAATAATATTTAAACACTAACCCTAACCTTAACCCTGTCTCTCTCTGTCTCTCTCTGTCTCTCTCTCTGTCTCTCTCTGTCTCTCTCTCTCTCTCTCTCTCTCTGTCTCTCTCTCTCTCTCTCTCTGTCTCTCTCTGTCTCTCTCTGTCTCTCTCTGTCTCTCTCTGTCTCTCTCTCTGTCTCTCTCTGTCTCTCTCTCTCTCTCTCTCTCTCTCTGTCTCTCTCTCTCTCTCTCTCTCTCTCTGTCTCTCTCTCTGTCTCTGTCTCTCTCTCTCTGTCTCTCTGTCTGTCTCTGTCTGTCTCTGTCTGTCTCTGTCTGTCTCTGTCTGTCTCTGTCTGTCTCTGTCTCTCTCTCTCTCTCTCTCTCTCTCTCTCTCTCTCTCTCTCAGTGCAGTGTTAATGTCTCTCTCTCTCAGTCTCTCTCTCTCAGTGCAGTGTTAATGTCTCTCTCTCTCTCTCTGTCTGTGTAGCTGGAACAGGCCCAGGAGCAGGTTGCTGAACTGCAGTGCATTGTGGGGGATATGGAGGCTCGTCTGGCCGAGGCTCGAGACGCAGCGCTGGAGAGAGAGAGAGAGCTGGAGCAACAGAGAGAGAGAGAGAGGGCTGCTCACTACTGTCACCAGGTACACACACACACACACACACACACACACACACACACACACACACACACACACACACACACACATTATCAGGGGCCCAGATTAGGGTAATAGTCATACTTGTCAAAGGGCAAGTATCTTAGAAAAGATACTTGTCCTTCCTAAAAGTTACTTGTCCTCGGTCTATTCACCTTCCAATTGTCCTGTGAAGTGCGATCTCTGCTCTCTGAATCATTTTACTATCACTTCTTTAGTTTTAGTCTTTTTAGTGGGGGGTGGACTTGCACCCTCAATAAATCTCCATCTTTGAAAATCATTACGTCGTATGCAGCCCAAAGATGGACACGATTGACCAGCATAACAGTGGTGGTAACACATTGAGGAGGTGACAGTATGGAAAGTTTCTCACTCCATAAGACACTAGGGCACGGCCTTCTCCATCTCTCCACCTAGACTATGTTTGGCAGTAGGCCAGGCTGAAAAGATGTTTTTAATCTACACTTAAAAATTTTAACTGTGTCCGAATCCCTAACATGCCTTGGTAAACCGTTCCACAACAGAGGAGCTCTAAAAGAGAAGGCTCTACCACCAGCTGTGCTTTTCAAAATTCTAGGGAGTAATAGATAGCCGGCTTCTTGTGAACAAAGCAGTCACAATAAGGGGCTTATAGGGGGCAATCATTTTGGTCAGATATAAAGGTGCAATCCGTTCACTGCATTAAAAGTTAGCAACAGTACTTTATAATCAGCCCGATATTTAATAGGAAGCCAATGTAGTGATGCTAACACTGGAGTAATGTGCTCATACTTAGATCTAGTCAAAATACATGCTGCTGTATTCTGTACTAGTTGAAGACTCTTTAGAGAGCTACTAGAGGAGCCAGATAATAAGGCATTACAATAGTCTAGCCTCGATGCGACAAAAGCATGCATCAAGGTTTTAGCATCCTCTAATGACAGAATGTGCCGAATTTTAGCTATGTTTCTTAGGTGAAAGAAAGCTACTCTGGAAGTGTTTTTAATATGAGTGTCAAATGTAAGGTCCTGATCAATAATAAAACCAAGGTTCTTGACCATTAGACTTGATGCAACTATGCAATCACCTGCATTTAACTGCAGATCCAACTTGTTCCTTAATTTTTGGGGCCCAAAAACCATCATCTCTGTTTTATCTGAATTTAAAAGCAGGAAATTTACTGTCATCCAGTTCTTTATTTCAGAGATACAAGCCTCTAATTGAGTGAGTTTAAGTATTTCACCTGGTTTCATTGATATGTACAGCTGTGTATCATCTGCATAGCAATGGAAATTCACACCGTGTTTACGAATAACATTACCCAGTGGTAGCAAGTATAATGAGAACAGTAATGGTCCCAGCACTGAGCCTTGTGGAATACCATATTTAACCTGAGAGTAGTCAGAGAACTCTTGATCTAATTGCACAAATTGAAACCTGTCTGATAAGTATGATTTAAACCATGAGAGTGCCCGTCCACGCAAACCAACCAGGTTTTCTAGCCTATGAAGGAGAATCTGGAGGTCAATAGTGTCAAAAGCAGCACTTATGTCAAGGAGCACTAGAATAGAAACACAACCAGTGTCCAATGCTAACAGTAAGTCATTTACAACTTTAATAAGTGCCGTCTCAGTGCTATGGTTTGGTCTAAAACCTGATTGTAGTGTTTCATACAGATTATTCGTTTTTTGAAAAGCAGTTCATTGTTGAGCTACAGATTTCTCTAAAATTTTTGTCAAAAAGGGAAGATTTGAAATGGGCCTATAGTTCTTCACATTAACAGGATCAAGATTTGGTTTCTTTAGAAGAGGCTTGATTACTGCTACTTTTAAAGACCTAGGTACGCAACCCAATAATAGGGATGTATTTATGATATCTAACATGGGCTGGCCTAGCACAGGCAAAAGCTCTTTAATAAGCTTTGTTGGTATGGGGTCTAACAGACATGTAGATGATTTGGAGGACATAACCAGTTTACTGAATTTGTCCAGATCCAAGGAGTGAAAAACTCAAGGGTCTCTACGCAACCCTGCTCCTGATAGCCCTGTGCTATCTCGGGAGTTGGAGTGCTAAGTATTGGAGTCATTTTCATAATTTGTTCTCTGATTGTCTCAATCTTATCAGAGTTCATGAAGTCATTAGAATTATAGTTCGAAGGATAACTGATGCAATCTGAAGACTGATTTTTTTTGTCAGTTTAGCTACCGTGTTAAATAGAAATCTTTTATTCTGGTCAATTAATTTTGAGAAGTACGATGACCTAGCTGTAGTAGGGGCGTGCTTGTATTCTATGAGGCTGTCCTTCCAAGCAGAGCGAAAAACCTCTAAATTGGTAGAGCGCCATCTGCGTTCTAATTTCCTGGAAACTTGTTTAAGGGCACGGGTATGGTCAGTAAACCAGGGTGCAAGTTTCTTCTGACTGCATTTTTCCCTCTTGAGGGGTGCGACAGCATCAAGTGTATTCTGTAAAATATGATTTAGCACATCTGTTAGATGATCAATTGACAAAAAACGATTTGGGTCCTGACTTGATACTAACGATTCGGAAGTATGTTTATACATTTTGAAGCCGTCAATGAATTTATAGAGCGGCTGGAATAGTATCTAGGTTCCGATTTAATAGGAATATTTACCTGAATTTCAAAAGTAATCAAGTAGTGATCCGATAGTACAGGATTATGGGGAGACACAACGATATTCTCGACATCGATACCATAGGATAAGACTAAATCTAAGGTATGGTTGTGGCGGTGGGTTAGTTCAGATATATTTTGAATAAAACCAACAGAGTCAATAATAGCTGCAAAAGCCAGTCCTAAAGGGTCACTGTCATTATCAACATGTATGTTGAAATCTCCAACAATCGCAACTTTATCTGCCATAGTTGCCAAGCTTGATAAAAACTCTGCAAACTCAGAAAGACAGTATACAGTCCAGGTGGTCTATAAATAGTTACTAAGAGGAAGGATTGCACTGAGGTAACTATCTTTTGACCGTCCAGAAAGCATAACAAGCGATTCAAAAGAGGATAACTTATCCCCACATTTAGGTGTGAAACTAAATTTTGTCGCAAAAATCACAGCAACACCACCCCCTCTACCGGACAGACGCGGCGCTTGGCAGTTGACATAACCATCAGGAGACGCCTCATTGAGTGCTCTGTATAGGACAGGCCTAAGCCAGGTTTCAGTGAAACTAATCAGGTCAATATTAGTTTCATATCATTTTTCAAATATGAGGGGCAGGTCCATGATTTTGGTATTAAATGAAAGGGTACAACTGGGAGATGTGTGTGCATCTATGTGATGCCATTCTAGTCTGAGTAGTAGTTAGGTACACCATGTTATTGTTCAGGAAACAACAGGCTTTTTTACAAAAAGAATTTCACAGCATATGTCAATAATTGTATGACTGAGTACCATGTAAATACCTCAGATTGTATGTTTGTCATGTTCATACACCCTGGGGAAAAGAATGGAGAATACTGAACATATTACTCCAAGACCAAATAGGTGTTTGTAATCATAGTGTCAGGCATAGTAGTGTCAGTGCAGCTGAAGGAATGTGTGATGTCCAGTTGAATCCCAGGTGCGTGCTTCACCTGTGTTGCTTGTGCATCCTGGTTGTCTGAGCTCCAGACAACAACAATAGCCCAAAACACAATAATTTGCATTATTATATGTATAATCACACTGCATAAAAAATATGTATAAAAAGTATATGTATGTAAATAAGATGTGCTATTGTTAATATCCGTAAGCCCGGAAGTAGTGGTAAAATAATTGTTTTTGTTGCCATCGTTTAGAACGAATGCAATCGAAGGGGGCTAGCTAGCAATGAAACTATAATAGACGTAATAGGAGTGAATATAAACATGGATTTACCGCCAAATAAATCCGGTTTCGCTACCGGAATGAAAGCGCTTCTGGCTTCACTCGTCTGCAGATTTGGTGAACGAACATTGTAACTTCTGGGGATGCTTTCCCCAAGTTTACAAAGCAATGTACTAAATGTCCTTAAAAAAAAAAGTAGTAATACATATATATCGAATTGGTGTGTGTTTGTATTCACAAGCACTGAAAACTTTTGTGTATTTCACTCAGAAACACTGAATGATTTCCAGAAACTGCCAACAGAAAATTAGCAAAGAAGCAAACCGTATACAAGTAAGGTCACTGAACGGGTATTGGCTGTAAGATACTCGTCTCCTATTTAAAATAAAAGCTATCAATCAGTGATAATGACGTTTCTGTGTAGCAAATGAAAAACAACCGTTTTTTTAGGACAAAGCACGTTTGCACGTTTTTTTTTAACTTGCTCTGAATATGGGAACTGGTTTAGCTTGACCAATCTTGAATTTCGGGTGAGGAAAAAATACGAAAATAGTGCTATAGTACTTATGCCAGTGTAGATGTGTTTATACTGATTTTCACGTTAACAAGTTTGTGTTTTCTAATCTACCAGTGTTTTGGTTACTTTCTCAGTATTTTGTGCATTACGAGAGAAATTACTTTCATTTTTTGCGAACTCGTAGCAGTTTGCGTTGTTGAAAGTCAATGGGAAATGCATGATGAGAGAGAGAGGATTAATGGGTGTGTGTATCCTGCCGGACCGGGTTCGAGAGGGGCTGGAGGATGGGGTGAGGCTGTGTGTGTATTAGTGTGTGTGTGTGTGTGTGTGTGTGTGTGTGTGTGTGTGTGTGTGTGTGTGTAGCCTGCAGGACCGGGTTCGAGAGGGGCTGGAGGATGGGGTGAGGCTGTGTGTGTATTAGTGTGTGTGTGTGTAGCCTGCAGGACCGGGTTCGAGAGGGGCTGGAGGATGGGGTGAGGCTGCCCTCTCTGGATGTGGAGACGCTGCAGGGGGAGAACAGCACCTTGAGGGAAGAGCTGCAGAGACAGAGAAAGGTACAAACACACATTATACACACACACACACACACACACGCACACTGTACACACACACACACATTCTGCTGGCAGTAGCCATTAGAAGATGGGCAGACAGTGGCCATAAAAGAATGCACCTGGTCAGCAACAACACTCAGGTAGGCTGTGGCATTTAAACGATGCTCAATTGGTATTAAGGGGCCTAATGTGTGCCAAGAAAACATTCCCCACACCATTACACCACCACCACCAGCCTGAACCATTGACACAAGGCAGGATGGATGCATGGATTCATGTTGTTTATGCCAAGTTCTGACCCTACCATCTGCATGTTGCAGCAGAAATCGAGATTCGTCAGATCAGGCGATATCTGGGTGAGCCTGTGCCCACTGTAGCCTCACTTTCCTGCTCTTAGCTGACAGGAGTGGAACTCGGAGTGGTCTTCTGCTGCTGTAGCCCATCCACTTCAAGATTCAACGTGCTGTGCGTTCAGACATGCTCTTCTGCATCTTCGCTGTTGTAACGCGTGGTTATTTGAGTTACTGTCGCCTTCCTGTCAGCTTGAACCAGTCTGGCCATTCTCCTCTGACCTCTCATTAACAAGGCATTTTCGCCCACAGAACTGCCACTCTGGATGTTTTTTTTTTTCACACCATTCTCTGTAAACTCTAGAGACTGTTGTGCGTGAAAATTCCAGACATGGATCATTCCACGGTCAAAGTCACTTAGATCACATTTCTTCCCCATCCTGATTTTTGGTCTGAACAACAACTGAACCTCTTGACCATGTCTGCATGCTTTTATGCATTGAGTTGCTGCCACATGATTGGCTGATTAGATAATTGCATTGCATAAACAGGTGTACCTAATAAAGTGGCCAAAGTGTGTGTGTATTGTGGTGTCCCTAGGGGTTGGGCGACACGCACGGACCTTGCAGAGGGTGTAGGCAGGTTAAATAACCCAGAGGAGGCAGTATTATAACCAAAACAATCATTTATTATTCCTCATCTTGACAAAACACAAAACAAAGGGTGGGGTATCCTACTTGTCGCCGTTGTCCAAATCCAGTCCAGTTCCGTAATCCAGTCCAGTTCCGTAATCCAGTTCAGTAATCCAGCCCAGTTCCGTAATCCAGTTCCAGTTCCAGTTCCGTAATCCAGCCCAGTTCCGTAATCCAGTTCCGTAATCCAGCCCAGTTCCGTAATCCAGTTCCGTAATCCAGTCCAGTTCCGTAATCCAGTTCCGTAATCCAGTTCCGTAATCCAGTTCCGTAATCCAGTTTCCGTAATCCAGTCCAGTTCCGTAATCTAGTTCCACTTCCCAGTTCCGTATCCAGTCCAGTTCCGTCCAGTCCAGTTCCGTAATCCAGTCCAGTTCCGTAATCCAGTTCCAGTTCCGTAATCCAGTTCCGTAATCCAGTTCCGTAATCCAGTTCCGTAATCCAGTCCAGTTCCGTAATCCAGTCCAGTTCCGTAATCCAGTTCCGTAATCCAGTTCCGTAATCCAGTTCCAGTTCCGTAATCCAGTTCCGTTCCGTATCCAGTCCAGTTCCGTAATCCAGTTCCAGTAGTCCAGTTCTAATCCAGTCAGTTCCGGGGGGTCCTCAAACAATCCAGGTCAAAACACAATACACAATCCAAAACACTCAAACTCTCTCTCCAAATCCCGGCTGGTCAATAGACTTCACAGGTTCTCTCTCTCTTTCCAAATCCCAGACACTTTCCTACTCCTTCACAAGGGAAACATGCCTCCTTTTACTCACGGTTGATTGGGTGTTGATTGGTTGATTAGTTGCAGGTGGCAGTCGTTTTGGTCCTGCGGGGTCGGGGTGTGACCAGTAGATGGCACCATAGTAACCCCTGCACATGGCTGTGACCAGTAGATGGCACCATAGTAACCCACACACAGTGCACATGGCTCACACCTACCAGGTTGCCACTATATATATATATATACACACACAGTGAGGCATAGGCATATATATATATATATATATACACACACACACACAGTGAGGCATATATATATATATATATACACACACACACACACACAGTGAGGCATATATATATATATATACACACACAGTGAGGCATATATATATATATACACACACACACAGTGAGGCATGCATATATATATATATACACACACACACACAGTGAGGCATATATATATATATATACACACACACACACAGTGAGCACCATAATTAATTGGACAGTGACACATTTTTGGTTATTTTGGTTCTGTACTCTAGCACTTTGAGACTGAAAGGATACAATGACAATGAGGTTGAAGTGCAGACCGTCCGCTTCAGTTTGAGGGTATTGTCATCCATATCGGATGAACCGTTTAGAAATGACAGCACCTTTTGTACATGGTCCCCCCATTTTAAGGTACTACTTAAGTATTTGTTGAATTGGCTTCACAGATGTGTTTCGTTAGGCAGGTGTGTTCATTTGTGTCGTTAGTGAATGCAGAACAGCTGTTGAGGTCTTGTCTTGATTCTAGACTTTGCAATTGCTTTTGGAGATTGTTGTTGGGGTGTGACAACATGAGGAAGACAGCAGTGTCGATGCCAATTAAGCTGGCCGTGATAAGGCTCAGAAATTAAAATCAATCAATCAGGAACATTGCAAAAACCTTGGGCATGCCCAAGTCAACAGTTTGGTTAGTCATTAACAAGAAAGAAAAAACAACTGGTGAACTCAATTATGTCAAAAGCCCCGGGAGACCAAGGAAGACCACTGTAGTGGATGACCGGAGAATACTCTCTATGGTGAAGAAAACCCCCCTGACAACGGCCCAACAGATCAAAAACACTCTCCTGGATGCAGGTGTAGATGTGTCAAAGTCTACCACACGTAGAAGACTGCATCAGCAGGACTACAGAGGGTACACTACAAGATGCAAACCACGGATAAGCCTGAAGAACAGAAAGGCGAGATTACAGTTTGCTAAAAAGCACCTAAAAGAGCCCCAAGAGTTCTGGAACAGTCTTGTGGACAGACAAGACAAAGATTAACATGTACCAGAGTGATGGAAAGAGGAAAGTGTGGAGAGAAAAAAAGGAAATGTCCATGATCCAAAGCATACCACCTCATCCGTGAAACATAGTGGAGGGGGTGTTATGGCTTGGGCCTGTATGGCTGCCAGTGGAACGGGCTCACTTGTCTTCATCGACGATGTGACTGCAGACAGAAGTAGAACAATTAATTCTGAAGTCTACAGAAATATTTTATCTGCTCATATAAAACCAAATGCCTCCAAACTCATTGGATGGCACTTCATCATGCAACAAGACAATGACCCGAAACATACTGCTAGAGCAACGAAGGGGTTTTTGACGGCCAAAAAGTGGAAAATCCTTGACTGGCCGAGTCAATCACTGGATCTGAATCCAATTGAACATGCATTTTACATGCTGAAGAGGAGACTGAAGGCAAAAAGTCCCCGAAACAAGCAGGAACTGAAGATGGCTGCAGTACAGGCCTGGCAGAGCATCACTAGGGAAGATACCAAGCGTCTGGTGATGTGTATGCGTCGCAGACTTCAAGCAGTCATTGCATGCAAAGGATATGCCACCAAATATTAAAAATGGCAAACTGTGACCACACCGTTCTATTCTGGAGGCTTATCAGGGGTTTGCATCTTGTGGTCCCTCTGGGTGTTGTCTTCTCTTGAGGGTAATCTTTGGCACATCTACGCCTACGCCCTGGAAAGTGATCTTTATCTGTTCAACGGTTGAAAGGGGGTTTTTCTTCACCATTCCAAGTATTCTTCTGTCGTCCACCACACTGGTCTTCCGTGGTCTACCAGGTCGTTTGCAGTGGCTGAGGTCACCAGTGTGTTCTTGCTTCTTAACAATGCCAAACAGTCTCGACACACCTAAATGTCTGTGATGGATTTATTCTGCTGTTTCAGCCTCACAGTGGCCTGCTTTACTGGCATCTTCTGCTGTTTCAGCCTCACGATGGCCTGCTTTACTGGCATCTTCTGATGTTTCAGCCTCACGATGGTCTGCTTTACTGGCATCTTCTGCTGTTTCAGCCTCACGATGGCCTGCTTTACTGGCATCTTCTGCTGTTTCAGCCTCACAGTGGCCTGCTTTACTGGCATCTTCTGCTGTTTCAGCCTCACAGTGGCCTGCTTTACTGGCATCTTCTGCTGTTTCAGCCTCACAGTGGTCTGCTTTACTGGCATCTTCTGCTGTTTCAGCCTCACGATGGTCTGCTTTACTGGCATCTTCTGCTGTTTCAGCCTCACAGTGGCCTGCTTTACTGGCATCTTCTGCTGTTTCAGCCTCACAGTGGCCTGCTTTACTGGCATCTTCTGCTGTTTCAGCCTCACAGTGGTCTGCTTTACTGGCATCTTCTGCTGTTTCAGCCTCACGATGGCCTGCTTTACTGGCATCTTCTGCTGTTTCAGCCTCACGATGGTCTGCTTTACTGGCATCGACACTTCTTTGGTCCTCGTGTTGAGAGACTCCAAATGCAGATGTCACCCCTAGAATCAACTCTAGACTTTTTGTTCGCTCTCTTGTGCATGAATTAACGAAACGAAACACACCTGCACAAGAAACAGCTGAGCAGTCAATCGTCTAATGACCTTTGGTCCCCTAAAATGGTCCTGTGTGTGTTTTTCAGGTTATTGAGAAGCAGCAGAAGACGATGGAACAGATGAGGACACAGATTGGGGTACAGATCGCCCGTCTGTCTGTTATTGTAACATTCTTTCACACACGTCGTACTGGGCTACATGTCTGAATGGCTGGTCAGATTTTGATGTGAATGAATGAGAATGTGCAATACTGTTCTCTAAGGTTATAACTACGCACTAACATGTTCCCATTTCCCGCACAGAAAGCACAGGGTTCAACTGTTTTTTTTTCCAGTGGCCCAGTTGGGTTGGTAGCCTAGGTCAGGAAGTCTACTGGCCTAAAAAGAAATTCTTCTGAACTGACTCAAGTAAAAAAGTAACTGAGTGCCAATAAATTATTTATTCATCCCATTCAATAAGACAATTCATCAGCACACCCTTAAGTTAACTGACTGTGCCATGTAGGCCTAGGCTGCTATGAAATACAGTAGGGATATCAACTGTCCCCAAGAATGCCGTTCATTACTACAAATATTACTATTACAATCCATTTGAATATACAGTGGAACCTCGGCCCGTGAACGCCCCTACTCACGAACAAATCGGCCCACGAACACACTTTCCGAACAAATTTTCACTCGGCCCGCGAACAAGCCCTCGGTGCACGAACGCACAAACACACAAACTCGCGGGCTTCTCGCCGTAGCGCGTCGTGGATAGCGTCAGTTGTGCTTAGTACTCAGCGTTGTTTACATCGTTCGTCGTTGTGTTCTCCTTTGATGCACGTTCTTTTTGTGCTATTTCCATTAAATTTGCCCTCATTATGGCTCCCAAGAAAGTGAAAAGTGCTACTGATAATGGTGTTAAGAAGCCTAAGCGTATTACAATAGAAACGAAGAAGGAAATAATAGCTAAACGTGAGAGTGGTGTTCGTGTTATAAACAATGATTATGTTTTATTTTAGTATTAATGTATTTTTCTATAATTAAGGTTATCTTTAATTCCTTTCTATATTTTTGCCACACATAAACCCATAAAAAATTTTTAAAAAAGTGTTTCTGGGGCTGGAGAACGGATTAATTGGATTTACATTAATTTCAATGGGAAAAATTATTTCGGTTCGCGAACATTTCAGTTCGCGAACGGAGTCAACGAACGAATTAAGTTCGTGGGCCGAGGTGCCACTGTATATATTTAGGCCAATATCGTACATGATTAAATCAATGAGCAATATCGTGCCTTTTTTACTTTCGCTTTTAGGCTTAATTGACCCTTCGCTAAACCACGCCCAAAAGCGCAAACTGGCCAATCACAGCACCGTGTTTTACATACTCCGACAGAGGATCCGACAGTGTTTGGCTGCCTTCCATTGAATTACACGCAAAAATTAGAAATTTTCTTCATTTTCGAGCTGGTTTTGCGGATTTTTAGCAAATTATGGTTAAACGTTGTGCCTGGGGCACGTGTAACAGTGACACTCGTTACCCAGAGAGGTTTGAAGGAGATGTATGTTTTTTTCCCTTTATAAAACCTAAATAAAATCCTGAAAAGTGTTAGCCAGCTAAGCTAACATGGCTACGGTCTGGATATACAGCTCCGGGTTGCAACGTTGGTAAAGTTAGACTAAATGTTAGCTTTGTTATTCGTGATCCAGACAGCTTGCTAACGTTAAGATGTTACAGTCAAGCTCTAGAAAACCAAGTGGGTAACGTTACCTTGATGTCAAAATGTAATACTATTTTTTCATTACTATTTCAGCACTTTGTCAAATGGGAAGCCCAGTCCCGAGTACCCAAATCTTGTGGAAGACTGGGCTGACACACTGCTGATATTTTTTGCTTTACAGAGGTCCAGGGTATGGAGCTACCTGTGGAGCTAACCAGAGTAATGTCATTACAGCACACTATAGGCGACTAATGTTACGTTAGTTAGCTAATGCTAGCTAACTTACTACTGAATGTAACGTTATATAGGCCTACTGCTTTTGCTTTTTAATGATTGTAATAGTGAATAGAGACCTACCCAGCTTTACAGGAACAGTGTAACTTAATGTCGTTGTCCTCTGTCTCAATCGCCCGGTGATGCGGTGGTTCACTTTTACTCTGATCTTTAGGCTTTCGCTTCTATCTTAATTTTTTTTACGTCATTTTGTTGCTGAGTCAGTGTGATATCTTGAATATAACCTTCAAATGCATATTGTAGACCCTTCTGTCTGCTTCTATCTGAAATCGCTTTTTCTATTTTCCAAAAATTGGACAGTATTTTTCCAGGGAGTGCAGTTAGTGACAGTGGTAGCGCCATGCTGGCTCTGAAAGCTTGACGGACTTAACAACAGTAACTAAGGGGGGCGTGGTTTAGCGAAGGGTCAATTCAGAACGAATGGCAGATCTTCCTCATTTAACTCCGATTTATAAACGTGTAGGACAGCTAATGGTAACTTATTTTCACCAACGACTTAGTACAGTAACTAGCTAAACTAAATTGAAGACATTGGAGAAGGAGGGTAAATAGATTTGAGCCTCACAACCAAACCCCGCGCTGCCTTGACGCTCGTGAATTAGCGGGAGGACACGATTCTGCGGAACCACGCTAATACAGGGAGAAGTTGGTCAATATTAGGAGATGAAAAATAATTCTGGTATCTCTAGAAAGTAGATAATCTCCCCTGTATCACTGTCCGGCTGCCAAACCCTTGCACGCATATGCGAATTCAGATCTCTGTTTCAGTAACGCCTTCCCTTCTCTCTTCGTTTGAGTAGAACTGCAAGTCTTTTTAATTAGGCTACAACTCGCTCAGTTAGGATATAGCCTAGCCTATACTATACATTAAAAACGTGACTAAATAAAGTAGGTTAGGCTATGCCTGCAAGTGAACTGTAGTGTCTCCTGAGCGGTGCAGGGCGTGACTCAATGAGAGCCAGCGATGCTGCTGCTATTCCGCTGCACGCAACGCAAAATAAGAGGACACGCAGCAACCTTTCTTTGGTCAAAAAAACATTCAGTTTGTGGCGCCAGTGCTGAAAACGGTATTACCTGTCAACTGACAGTGGTATGGTGTTGACCGTACGGGCCGTCGTTCTCATGGTCATTATTTTGTGCCGTATCGCCTGGCTCTAGCGTGCATCTTGTGCAAGGCTGTGTGGAGGGCCAGAGCGCTCCTCATAGCTAGTGAATCGCAGCATCGTCAGAGGAGTAAATTAGGCATGGTTTCATTCAGTTTAGCCTGTAAATAAAAGATGCTGCCGTTCCATTAAAGTTTGAACATTTAGACCAGATTGACGCAACACAAGCTGTGCGTGTGCTTGTGCTTGTGCGCGTGTGTGTGTGTGTGTGTGTGTGTGTGCTTGTGCTTGTGAGTGTGTGCCGTTGTATCCTTGAGCAAGGTACTTAACCTGAATTGCTTCAGTAAAAATATCCAGCTGTAGGCTATAAATGGATTGTATGTAAAGAAATGTAAACTGTAAGTCGCTCTGGATAAGAGCGTCTGATAAATGCCTAATATGTAAATGTGTGTGTGTGTGTGTGTGTGTGCGTGTGTGTGTGTGTGTGTGTGTAGGGGCTGCGTGAGCAGGCTGAGCAGGAGGAGGGGTGTGTTCAGGCTCTCAGGGAGGAGCTGTGTGGGAAGGAGCAGGATCTGCAGAGACTGCGCAGTGCAGTGAAGGAGGTGAGTGAACCTGACCGCTCTGCACAAGCATGACCGCTGTGTGGCAGCTCTGTCTGCAGGCCTGCTTTAGGGTTAGAACATAACAGAACCTGATAATGAGGAGAACGGGCCGTTCGGCCCATCTTGGCTTGTCATGTCCTAATCTAAAGAGTATCTAGTACTACATCTAGCCTGGACTTGAATAGCCCAAGTGTTTCTGCCTCTACTACCCGACCTGGCAAGCTGTTCCAGGCATTGACATCTCTCTGTGTAAAGAAAAACGTCCTAATATCCGTGCAGAAGTTGCCTTGTTTCCACCTGTGGCCTCTTGTTCTGCTGACCCCACTTATCTTAACAAATCTTTGGTAGTTCACTTTGTTAATCCCTTTTAGGAATTTAAAAACCTCAGTAGCACTCGGGGTTAGTACTGTTTGTGCTGGCGTCACACAGCTGGATCTTAACTGGGGCTGTTGCATTACATCGAATATCGAATCCAACTTCAAATCTGCATTCCATCACCAGTTTTGAAGATAAATGGGGATGTTCAATATAAAAAAATATATATTTATTTTTGTATTATTTGTATATGAGTGCCCATAAGCTAACTAAATGTTGCCTCAAATGAGCAATAATGCAAAAGACATTTTAACCTTATTCTCTGCTAAGATGTTGTTTGTTTATGACGGTGTTATGTTTGTCTTTATATTTTTGCACTTGCTGCAAATAAATTCTACCTTGGGAGAGATGATCTGCTTTGTCAAAGTATCTCTTTAAAGTGCGCAGAAATGAGCCTTCAGTTAAAACGCAGTCCTGCGGAACTCGCATCTGAACCGGAGCCAATAACACTTTAGAGACAAAAAAACAGCATTTCTCACACTTTGCAAGGGAAGCGAGGTGAAGTTTTCGGGAGATATTGCAAGAGGTTTTTTAAACTAACGGAAGGAATGACTCATATCACACACAACACGCATATTCAAATAATATTCAAATGTGTTTTCTCCGAATATCGAACAGTGTGAAAGCCCTACTAGCAGATGCTCAAAACTATTTCCTAATGTTGCCACGTCTATAACACGCATGTTCAAACACTATTCAGACGAATGTTTTCTAGGAATATTGAACAGGGTTTTTTGTGACAGCCCTAATTCTTGTAGTAGATTAAATTAGTAAATAAATACAAAGTGTATTGGCTGTGAATGCTTTCTCGAGGAAGTTATATGGGTGTGTATTTTTAAATGTATATATATCTCTTTTTTTTTTTTTTAACAAAAGAATCAGTGATTTGCTGTGCTCACGTGTGTGTGTGCGTGTGCGTGTGTGTGTGTGTGTTACAGCTCTCTGCTCAGAATCAGGAGCTGATGGAGGTGAAGCTGACCCTGCAGGAGCGTTTGGGGGGGTCAGACTCGGCCCCCCTCCCAGCCCAGCCGGGCGGCTCACGCAGCGTCTGCACACAGAGCTGTCCGCCTGTCTGGGGGACCTGCGGTCCGTCTGCAACCTGCTGACCCAGCGCGCCCAGGGTCACGACCCCAACCTGTCACTGCTGCTCGGGATCGCCTGTGAGCGCCCGGACGCATACATACATACATGCATACATATATACACATAGCTACGCGCTATGCTACGCCACACATACATACATACATGCATATATATATACACATAGCTACGCGCTATGCTACACATACATACATACATACATGCATATATATACACACATACATACATACATATATATACACATAGCTACGCGCTATGCTACGCTACACATGCTACACGCTACACAACACACGCTACGCGCTATGCTACGCTACACATGCTACGCTACACAACACATGCTACGCTACACTCCACCCGCTACGCTACACTCCACCCGCTACGCTACACAACACACGCTACGCGCTACGCTACGCTACACAACACGCTACACAACACATGCTATGCGCTATGCTACGCCACACATACATACATGCATATATATATACACATAGCTACGCGCTATGCTACACATACATACATACATACATGCATATATATACACACATACATACATACATATATATACACATAGCTACGCGCTATGCTACGCCACACATACATACATGCATATATATATATACACATAGCTACGCGCTATGCTACGCCACACATGCATACATGCATATATATATACACATAGCTACGCGCTATGCTACGCCACACATGCATACATGCATATATATATACACATAGCTACGCGCTATGCTACGCTACGCTACACAACACACAAAATCAAAGTGAGTGTGGTTTTTATGGCGGGTAACTCCGACCACCATGTGGTGGCGCTGTTTCACATCGCACACAGTAACCCAAGCCTCATTCAGACTAACCCAACCCCCGATGCGAGCCGTGGCAGTGCTGTGGAGGGGGCCGGGGCTGGCCGTGACTGTTCGGATGAGTTTATCGTCTGAAGACTCGCTCCGAGTGAAGTGAAGGATGTTGATCGATTTATCTCATTTTTATAGTTTGCGTCGTACTTTAGTGTCAAAAACCCTTTCATTCATTGGAATCGAAAGTGAATCGATTTCTTCAATTCTAGTTCAGTTCCCGGGGAGATGGAACTTGGCATGACTGCTTCATGTTACATTTACATTTCAGGCATTTAGCAGACGCTCTTATCCAGAGCGACTTACACAGTTTACATTTCCTTACACACAATCCATTTATACAGCTGGATATTTTACTGAAGCAATTCAGGTTAAGTACCTTTAGCTCAAGGGTACAACAGCAGTGCCCCACCTGGGAATTGAACCGGCAACCTCTATGCTACAAGTCCAGTTCCCCTAACCACGATGCAACACTGCTGCCTAAATGTGAAAATGTTTATTTTTGAGGATTACAGGAACTCTGATCATTCTGCCACTGGCAGTATTCAGGATGGCTGCGGTCAAACGCCTGTCCACACACACACACACACACACAGAGAGAGAGAGAGAGAGAGAGATTCAGGATGGCTGCGTTCAAGCGGCCGTCCACACAGAGAGAGAGAGGGAGAGGTATTCAGGATGGTTGCGGTCAAACGGCCGTCCACACAGAGAGAGATGCGTGTGTCATGTTCCTCTTTGCTTTTTGTAATGCGGCTCAGGATCGACGCCATTGGTAACTAAGGTAACCGGTGTGTTCCCCCACAGCCCCGCCCACGGGAGGAGAGGAGCAGGATGATTGGCTGCAGGCCGAGACACTGGACAGGAAGCTGTCAGAGGTGCGTCAGCTGAGGCGGGACGTGGAGGAGCTACGCACGACCGTGTCCAACCGCTACGCTCAGGACATGGGAGACAACTGCACCACACAGTGACCGCTACGCTCAGGACATGGGAGACAACTGCACCACACAGTGACCGCTACGCTCAGGACATGGGAGACAACTGCACCACACAGTGGACATGGGAGACAACTGCACCACACAGTGACCGCTACGCTCAGGACATGGGAGACAACTGCACCACACAGTGACCGCTGCGCTCAGGACATGGGAGACAACTGCACCACACAGTGACCAGGAGGGGGCGGGGCCTGGAGGGGAGGGGAGGGGCCCCAAACCCACACAGGAACTCTCTCATGAACGTAGAGACAGACTTTTGGAAGTGCCTGTCCAATCAGTGCATCAGAGCCCTGGTCCCTCCCACCCTGTGTGTCCCTCTCCGCCCAGCTGTGGGGGGGGGGTCAGCGCTGGAGGGAGGAGTAACCTGCCCAGGTGACCTCCAGGTGATTTAATCTGTAGCCTGGATCACTGCAGGGAGGAAGCCATGTTTTTAAAGTGCTCATGTCCCATGAATGTTTCTGTAAACTGTCTAACAGCCTTTATCTGTCTGTCTAACTTACACTTCCTCTAACTCTGTTTTCATCACTCTTTCCATGTAGATTGTAGTCATGGCAATAATACGCAATGTATTAATGGTTCAGACAAAAATTATTATTATTTTTTTAAATTGGGATGCAAATACTGGATTTCCCTTTGATGAATAGCGAACTGATGTCCCCTTTTTAAAGAGTATTCTATGATTACCCTGGACACTCCCGTTTCACCAGGAAGTGATGTAACAGGCCTGGAGTGAGTGACCCAGGAAGTGATGTAACAGGCCTGGAGTGAGTGACCCAGGAAGTGATGTAACAGGCCTGTTGCTGAGAACGTTCCAGTACCAACAGGAGTTTGATGATTCAGCAACTCCCTCACACTGCTGTTTCACAGCGACAGGGAGGAGAGCGGATCCAAGTGGGGTTTTTATTTTATTTTATTTTTCTCATAGTGTTTGTGTCCAGTGGGCTGTAGCTAACTTAAATCTCACGTTGTGTCGTTAAATATGAGGTGGTCTTTGGGTGTAACGCATCCCAGCGTTACACTGTAACAGTGTTACAACATCTATGGTGGGATTTTTTCAGGAGCCCAGATTTATGCTAAAAAATAAATCGCCCTGAAGTGTATAAATGCAATTCCCCTGAGCTGGCCATGATACTGACCTGAGATCAGTGAGTCCGGGAGCTGACCGTGACACGCAGGGCCTGGGCAGAGCGCTCTGCTGACTCAGGGCTCAGCCTCACCCACCACGCAGGACACCAGCGCCCGTGTGTACACACATACCCAGAGCAGGAGTGCTGATCTAGGATCAGGTTTCCCCTGTCCACATCCTAGCCATATCCATCATGAGCTAAAAGCCTAAACTGACCCTAGATCAGCACTCCTACTCTGAGAATGTTTGTACACACGGGCCCAGATCTATGAGATCACATGTTATTCTCCAGACTGCTTTGCGCAGTGAGATGTGACCTCCGGTCCGCTGTGGTTTTGACTCATTTCTAGCGGCTGAATGCCCCGGGGGGGTTCGCTGCTCTGAGCGCGCACGCTGCTGTCCCGTGCACGTCGTGTCTGCGTCTCCAGCTGAGTCTGCACACTATTGGATCATGTTTATCACTGAGGTCACTATGGCAGTGTCGGCCCATTTCAGTGTGTGGTCGGTGTTTTCCTGTGTCTGAATGAAAGAGAACGCTTTGAA
The DNA here is from genome assembly GCA_029706075.1 of Aldrovandia affinis. Lineage (NCBI taxonomy): Eukaryota > Metazoa > Chordata > Actinopteri > Notacanthiformes > Halosauridae > Aldrovandia > Aldrovandia affinis. The sequence goes on along the minus strand of JAINUG010000369.1, from coordinate 337,520 downwards.
CAAAGCCCTGTTTGTGTTTG
>JAINUG010000369.1:260000-330000 GCA_029706075.1 Aldrovandia affinis | reverse complement strand
GAGGGAGGGAGGGAGGGAGGGAGGGAGGGAGAGGGGGAGGGAGGGAGGGGGAGGGGAGGGAGGGAGGGAGGGGGGAGAGGGGAGGGAGAGAGAGGAGAGAGGGAGGAGAGAGGGAGGGGGAGAGGGGGAGGGAGGGAGGAGAGAGGAGAGGGAGGAGGGAGAGAGAGAGGGGGGGGGAGGGAGAGAGGGGAGAGGGGGAGGGGGGGAGGGGGAGAGGGAGAGAGGGAGGGAGGAGGGGAGAGGGGGAGGGAGAGAGGGGGGATAGAGGGAGAGAGAGGGGGAGAGGGGGAGAGGGGGGAGGGGGAGGGAGAGAGGGGAGGGATAGAGAGAGGGAGGGAGAGAGAGGGAGGGAGGGAGAGAGACTCATTAACGCCAATCAGCAGCAATCAAACGAAACCAAGACTGTGGGTCTGGCAACAACGCGCACTAACGCCCCGCTAACGCCCCCGCTCACGCCCGCTAACGCCCGCTAACAGTGTGCTAACGCCCCACAGTCACGCCCCGCTCACGCCCCGCTAACGCCCGCTCACAGTGTGCTAACGCCCCACTCACGCCCCCGCTAACGCTCATGCCTCACAGTGTGCTAACGCTAACGCCCGCTCACAGTGTGCTAACGCCCACGCTCACGCCCCGCTCACGCCCCGCTCACAGTGTGCTAACGCCCCGCTCACGCCCCGCTAACGCCCCCGCTAACGCCCCGCTCACGCCCCGCTCACGCCCCGCTCACAGTGTGCTAACGCCCGCTAACGCCCCGCTAACGCCCCGCTCACAGTGTGCTAACGCCCGCTAACGCCCGCTAACGCCCGCTCACGCCCGCTCACGCCCCGCTCACGCCCGCTAACGCCCTGCTCTGAGCTGTGTGCTGGAGAACGCTCTCCTGAGCAGCGCAAGGTGTGGTTTCCACGCGTCAGTTTTACCTGAGCTGCAGGCCCTGAAAACGAAAGGGGGTGAAATCCGCCCCACAAAGGAGCGTGTTGGGTGTGCTCCAGGGCTGGTGGTGCCCCCTCCTGCCCCCTCTGCCCCCTCCTGCCCCCTCAGGAACATTCTGCTGCCCCACCACACGCCTCCTTCAGCGTCGAACACAACTCTCCGTGCTGCTGGAACGTGAGAGGATCCTTTGAGAGCGCCATGCTGACGAGGCTGAAACGGGAGGCGACGGGCCGCATTAATAATGCAGCCCTCCTCCTGTCTGTTCACAGGCCCATGGGCCTCTCACCTGTGTGCAGGTGCCCCACGCTGACGGCTGTGTGTCTGACCAGCCTCTCACCTGTGTGCAGGTGCCCCACGCTGTCGGCTGTGTGTCTGACCAGCCTCTCACTCTGACGTGCTACACCCACAGTTAGCATGTAGCGCTCTGACGTGCTACACCCACAGTTAGCATGTAGCGCTCTGACCCTCTACACCCACAGTTAGCATCTAGCGCTCTGACCCTACACCCACAGTTAGCATGTAGCGCTCTGACCCTCTACACCCACAGTTAGCATGTAGCGCTCTGACGTGCTACACCCACAGTTAGCATCTAGCGCTCTGACGTGCTACACCCACAGTTAGCATGTAGCGCTCTGACGTGCTACACCCACAGTTAGCATGTAGTTAGCATGCTCTGACGTGCTACACCCACAGTTAGTTAGCATGTAGCGCTCTGACGTGACGTGCTACACCCACAGTTAGCATCTAGCGCTCTGACCCTCTACACCCACAGGCATATCTATTGGGTGTTCTGGGTTATCTGAGGGAACATCCTACAAGTTTCACTAGTTTCACAGCACATAGAACAGGATACTGTTAACTCTCATTGCACAAATCAGCAGATATAGCCAATCAAATTCCTCCAAGCCACCAAGGTGTGCTGTTTCAGCCAATCCTGTCCTGGTTCTGTCTTCGCACCTGTGTGTGTCCAGGTACTGACGCAGCTGGCCAATCGTCTCCGAGAGCAGCATCCTGAGAACGAAGCTCCTCCCCCCGTCCTCCGCCCGGAGTCTCAGCACTGTGACATCATCACCGGGCGACCTGGGGAGAGGCGGAGCCTGTGACACGCTCACCCTGTGACATCATCACCCTGTGACATCGTTGGATAAATGCTACAGTGACGTTGGAAGTGTCACCATTGTGTCTGAAAGGCTCTTAAGCAAATGTAGCTCTGGACTCTGGTGTAGTGTAGTGTAGTGTTAATGCAGGTGTAGTGTAGTGTAGTGTTAATGCAGGTGTAGTGTAGTGTAGTGTAGTGCTAATGCAGGTGTAGTGTAGTGTAGTGTTAATGCAGGTGTAGTGTGTAGTGTAGTGTAGTGCTAATGCAGGTGTAGTGTGTGTAGTGTAGTGTAGTGTAGTGTAGTGCTAATGCAGGTGTGTAGTGTAGTGTAGTGTAGTGTAGTGTAGTGTAGTGCTAATGCAGGTGTAGTGTAGTGTAGTGTAGTGTTAATGCAGGTGTAGTGTAGTGTAGTGTTAATGCAGGTGTAGTGTAGTGTAGTGTTAATGCAGGTTGGGGTACCTGGGGTGTTGCAGGGCCAGTGTGTTGATGACGGTCGCTGGTCTGGAGGAGCCCTGGAGAGAAGAGCTCAGGTGAGAGGAGCTCAGGTGAGAGGAGCTCAGGTGAGAGGGGCTCAGGTGAGAGGGGTCTGAGGTGAGAGGGGCTCAGGTGAGAGGAGCTCAGGTGAGAGGGGCTCAGGTGAGAGGAGCTCAGGTGAGAGGAGCTCAGGTGAGAGGGGCTCAGGTGAGAGGGGCTCAGGAGAGAGAGGGGCTCAGGTGAGAGGGCTCAGGTGAGAGGGGCTCAGGTGAGAGGGAGCTCAGGTGAGAGGGGCTCAGGTGAGAGGGGCTCAGGTGAGAGGGGCTCAGGTGAGAGGGGCTCAGGTGAGAGGAGCTCAGGTGAGAGGGGCTCAGGTGAGAGGAGCTCAGGTGAGAGGGGCTCAGGTGAGAGGGGCTCTGAGGTGGTGAGAGGGGCTCAGGTGAGAGGGAGCTCAGGTGATGGGGCTGGTGGCTCAGGAGAGGGGTATAGGGCGTGGTTATGGAGTGTGGGCGTGGTTATGGGGTATGGGCGTGGTTGTGGGCGTGGTTATGGGGTGGTGAGGTGCGTGGTTATGGGTGTGGGCGTGGTTATGGGGTGTGGGCGTGGGGGCATGGTTAGGGGGCGTGGTTATGGGTTGGGGGCGTGGTTATGGGGTGTGGGCGTGGTTAGGGAATGTGGGCGTGGTTAGGGGCGTGGTCTCACCTGCAGGCTCGTCCTCACTGAGCTCCGCACCTCAATCACTTTTCCAGCCTTGATCACCATCTTGGGCAACTTGCTCAGGAACTGATCCATCGACAGCTTTCTACCTGGAGACACACTGACCAGTGAACGCCAGCTCACACTCAGACTCACACTCTCAGCTCACACTCACAGCTCACACTCACACTCACACTCACTCACACTCACACTCACACTCACACTCACTATCACTCACACTCACACACACACTCACAGCTCACACTCACACTCACAGCTCACACTCACTCACACTCACAGCTCACACTCACACTCACAGCTCACACTCTCAGCTCACACTCACAGCTCACACTCACAGCTCACAATCACAGCTCACACTCTCAGCTCACACTCACAGCTCACACTCACACTCACACTCACACTCACAGCTCACACTCACAGCTCACACTCACACTCACAGCTCACAATCACAGCTCACACTCTCAGCTCACACTCACACAGCTCACACTCTCAGTCAGACTTTTTCAGATTTTCTCCCAATTTAGTAGCCAATCACACCCTCTCTTGTCATGTCAATCCCCCCCCCCTCGTATTGTGAGTTCGGACAGCCAATCGCCGCCCTCTAGTGGCGCTCCCGGGGTACAGCTAATTCTGCTCACGTGTATTTCAGGTCCACAGATGGTATCCGCTGCTGGATGAACATGCTCTTCGGTCTGTGCGCCAGCGGTCAGGGACAGTTGTGATGTAATAGTGATGTCACTGACCTGGTGCGTGATGCGTCTCACGCACGGCTGCGCCAGGGGTGTGGCCATCTCTGTGGGGGCGTTCTGTGGCTCCGCCCACCGTTTTCCCCTCCCCCGGAAACTCCGCCCCTACGCGCCTCTCCTGAAACTCCACCTCCCTTCTGTCACTGACCTGAGAAACACACACGCAGCGCTACACAACACAACACACACACACACACACACACACACACACACACACACACACACACACACACAACTCACACACACACACAGCGCTACACAACACAACTCACACACACACACAGCGCTACACAACACAACACACACACACACACACACAGCGCTACACAACACAACTCACACACACACACACAGCGCTACACAACACAACTCACACACACACACACACACACACCTGGAAGGGAACTCCATCTGGAAATCTCTTCTGCAGCTGCAGAGGAAATCACATGTATCCATCCATCAGATCCTGCATGCACTGCTGCAATCACATGACCAATCACATGAGCAATCACATGAGCAATCACATGAGCAATCACATGAGCAATCACATGACCAATCACATGAGCAATCACATGACCAATCACATGACCAATCAATCATGACCACAGTGGTGTCACGACCAATCACATGACCAATCACATGACCAATCACATGACCAATCACATGACCAATCACATGAGCAATCCCCTTCAACCAATCACATGACCAATCCGTTAACTTGCCTCTCATGGTGCAATTTCAAATCGAGACAGTGTCAAAGCAGAACTCCAGATCTGCACTAGCTTTACTGAGGGGTGCACAGAAAGTTACCAATGGTTCCTGGCCAAGTTCCAGTTCCTGAAAAAGCCAGGAAGGAGCAGAAGTACCAAAGCTCATCCAGCTACTGTGAGTCCACATTGTGACACATTCTCAATCTCAGTCAGTCTGTGTAGGTGATGGTTTTAAACTGGTCACATGATTACATGTTAAATTGCCGCTGCCTGAAGTGTCCTCCGTGCTGGGCTTTTGGAAATGGCCGCCCTAGTGCTGGGGTTCTGTGTGCCTTACCTGTGTGCCTGTGTGCCTGTGTGCCTGTGTGCCTGTGTGCCTGTGTGCCTGTGTGCTGTGCCTGTGTGCCTGTGTGCTGTGTACCTGTGTGCCTGTGTGCCTGTGTGCCTGTGTGCCTGTGTGCCTGTGTGCCTGTGTGCCTGTGTACCTGTGTGCCTGTGTGCCTGTGTGCCTGTGTGCCTGTGTGCCTGTGTGCTGTGCCTGTGTGCCTGTGTGCCTGTGTACCTGTGTGCCTGTGTGCCTGTGTGCCTGTGTGCCTGTGTGCCTGTGTGCTGTGCCTGTGTGCTGTACCTGTGTACCTGTGTGCCTGTGTGCTGTACCTGTGTGCCTGTGTGCCTGTGTGCCTGTGTGCTGTGCCTGTGTGCCTGTGCCTGTGTGCCTGTGTACCTGTGTGCCTGTGTGCTGTACCTGTGTGCCTGTGTGCCTGTGTGCCTGTGTGCCTGTGTGCTGTGCCTGTGTACCTGTGTGCCTGTGTGCTGTGCCTGTGTGCCTGTGTGCCTGTGTGCTGTACCTGTGTGCCTGTACCTGTGTGCCTGTGTGCCTGTGTGCCTGTGTGCCTGTGTGCTGTGCCTGTGTGCCTGTGTACCTGTGTGCCTGTGTGCCTGTGTACCTGTGTGCCTGTGTGCTGCCTGTGTGCTGTACCTGTGTGCCTGCCTGTGTGCCTGTGTGCCTGTGTGCCTGTGTGCTGTGCCTGTGTGCTGTACTGTGTACCTGTGTGCCTGTGTGCCTGTGTACCTGTGTGCCTGTGTGCCTGTGTGCTGTGCCTGTGTACCTGTGTGCCTGTGTGCTGTACCTGTGTGCCTGTGTGCCTGTGTGTACCTGTGTGCCTGTGTGCCTGTGTACCTGTGTACCTGTGTGCCTGTGTGCTGTGCCTGTGTGCTGTACCTGTGTGCCCGTGTGTACCTGTGTGTACCTGTGTGCCTGTGTGCTGTGCCTGTGTGCTGTACCTGTGTGCCTGTGTGCCTGTGTGCCTGTGTGCCTGTGTGCCTGTGTACCTGTGTGCTGTGCCTGTGTGCCTGTGTGCTGTACCTGTGTGCCTGTGTACCTGTGTGCCTGTGTGCTGTGCCTGTGTGCCTGTGTGCCTGTGTGCTGTACCTGTGTGCCTGTGTGCCTGTGTGCTGTACCTGTGTGCCTGTGTACCTGTGTGCCTGTGTGTGTGCCTGTGTACCTGTGTGCCTGTGTGCTGTGCCTGTGTGCCTGTGTACCTGTGTGCCTGTGTTCTGTACCTGTGTGCTGGGGTCCTGGTAGGAGCGGAAGGGCCCGTCGAACATGAGGATGCCGTTGCTATAGAGACAGAGGGGGATGGAGGAGCGGTGCGCTAGGCGCGCGCCGCCGGGCGTGGCCTGCACCTGTGCCACGCCCTCCCCGGCCAGCAGGTTCAGCTCACGCACGCTGCGCAGCACCAGGTCAAAGTTCACGCAGAAATCCCCGCCCACCGAGGCACCTGCAGAGAGCACAGACCAGACCACTCCCACAAACGTTCCCACAACGGCACGGCAACGCTCCTGCCCCACTGCAGGGTCAGGGGTCAATGTTCGCTGGAAAAAACCTTCAGAGGAGATGCTGCTAGCGTTAGCATGGGAGGCGCAGGAAGTGAAGGAGATATAGAAGCTCTTGAAAAAGTTAAAAGAAGGGCAACTAAACTGATACCTGGTATGAAAGGTCAAAGTTATGAGGACAGACTTAAGGCACTCAATCTATTTAAACTTAGCAAATGGAGACTTGGGGGGGATTTGATTGAGGTTTTTAAATTCCTAAAAGGGATTAACAAAGTGAAATACCAAAGATTTTTTAAGATAAGTGGGGTTCAGCAGAACAAGAGGCCACAGGTGGAAATGAGTTAAAGGCAAATTCCGCACAGATATTAGGATGTTTTTCTTTACACAGAGAGTTGTCAGTGCCTGGAACAGCTTGCCAGGTCAGGTAGTAGAGGCAGAAACACTTGGGCTATTCAAGTCCAGGCCTGATGCAGTACTAGATACTCTTTAGATTAGGACATGATGAGCCTAGATGGGCCGAACGGCCCGTTCTCCTCATTACGTATTCTTATGTTCCTATGTTGTTGTACCTGCCTGTTAGCATTAGCATGGGAGGAGCAGGAAGTGAAGGAGTGTGTTCTTGGTACCTGGCTGCCACAGCTGTCGCCCACGGTGCACTTCCTGTTCTGTCCCCGCCTCTTCCTGTTCTGTCCCCGCCTCTTCCTGTGGAACGCCACTGGTCCCCACCCACACCATGCCATAATCACTCAGGAAACTCTGTGTGCACAAACAGGCCTCATTCAGGGGGGGTGTGAGGGGTACAGAGGGGTGCAGGGGGGTGTGGGGAGAGTGTGGGGTGAGTGTGGGGTGAGTGTGGGGAGAGTGTGGGGTGCTGGCCATGGCTCATGCCCCTTCCTGTCGACTCACCTCCATCTCCCACACCTGGCGTTGGAGTCTGAGGCAGGTCTGCTCCACATCCTCCAACCGCCCTGTGCCCTCTGAGCAGCACAGACAGGAAGTGTGTTAGTGTGGTTCAGTAGGTAGAGCGTGGTTCTGTGTGGCTCAGTAGGTAGAGCATGGTTCTGTGTGGCTCAGTAGGTAGAGTGTGGTTCTGTGCTCAGCTCAGGTTCTGTGGTCTCAGAGGTAGAGCGTGGTTCTGTGCGGCTCAGTAGGTAGAGCGTGGTCCTGTGTGGCTCAGTAGGTAGAGCATGGTTCTGTGTGTCTCAGTTCTGGTAGAGCGTGGTTCTCTGTGTGGCTGTGTGGCTCAGTAGGTAGAGCGTTCTGGTTCTGTGTGTCTGTGTGGCTCAGTAGGTAGAGCGTGGTTCTGTGTGGTTCAGTAGGTAGAGTGTGGTTCTGTGTGTCTCAGTAGGTAGAGCGTGGTTCTGTGTGTCTCAGTAGATAGAGCGTGGTTCTGTGTGTATCAGTAAGTAGAGCGTGGTTCTGTGTGTCTCAGTAGGTAGAGCGTGGTTCTGTGTGTCTCAGTAGGTAGAGCGTGGTTCTGTGTGGTTCAGTAGGTAGAGCGTGGTTCTGTGTGGCTCAGTAGGTAGAGCGTGGTTCTGTGTGGCTCAGTAGGTAGAGAATGGCGCTGACAACACTTAGGTTGTGGGTTAAATTCCCATTGGGGCCACATATACTGAAAAATGTATGCATTCACTACTGTAAGTCGCTTTGGATAAAAAGCGTCTGCTAAATGGCACGTTATATTAAAATATGAGACTGCATGAGTGACAAACAGGCTCAAATAAAAGTACAAGTTGACAGGATATCTTTTTTTCGAGGACCGTACAAAATGAGGCGACTCAGGTGTGAAGGAGAATGTTGTCGTTGCGAATCTGTGGGGTTACCTGTCGGCTTCTGAAGAACCCTGAGCTTCTCTTCCAGAACAGCGATCTTTTTCTCCTACAGACAAAACACACGTGATCTATATCTCATCAACATCAATGTCTGTGTTGTGTGTGTGTGTCTGTGTTGTGTGTGTGTGTGCGTGTGTCTGTGTTGTGTGTGTGTGTGTGCGTGTGTCTGTGCTGCTGGTTGTGTGTGTGTGTGTGTGTGTGTGTGTGTGTGTGTCTGTGTTGTGTGTGTGTGTCTGCGTTGTTGGGTTGTGTCTGTTCCATAACCTTCCAATGAACTTCAAATAAGTTGTATATTTATGAAGATTTGTTTTTGTTGGATTAAATGTAAAAGACTATATAGTGGTATGAATAATTGTGATCCAGATGTGTTCTGGAACAAAAAGTATTATTAATAAAACAAAACTGTATATATGTTGTGGCAGCCGGATGGGCTGCACTAGGAAATGGCTGCCTGGCCTACAACACATGGCAGCCATTTTTCACTACATTTCCCAGCATGCCACAGTAACACCTGAACCAAGTCAGGTAATGGAGATAGAGAACAGCTGAAAGCCATTTCAAAGGCCTATTTAAAGGGCGGTTGCCCATTGTTCTAGGAGAGGAGTCGGAACGAGTTGGGAAAGGAGTTGCTGTGCGGATTTGGTGAGTAAATACCTGTGGAAGTCGGTTGACCAGCCAGGATTTACAAAGAGTATTTTTGGAGAGAGTTTTTTGAAAGAGTGTTGGGGAATTGGTTTTTGTTGGATTGGATTACTGGAAATTGGATTACGGACTGGACAAACGGAACTTGGACCTGGATTGCGGATTGGGAACGGACAACGACAAAGAGACAAGCCTTGTGGACTTTGTGTTTGTATTCCCCAAAAGACCCCACCCTGCGTTTTGTGTTCGTTTGTTTAATAAATCATAACTTCTGCTGATATTACTGCCTCCTCAGTGTTTTTACACGTGCCTACGCCCTCTGAACGGTCAGTGAGTGTCGCCCAACCCTTGGGGACGCCACATATGGTGGAGAATGCGGGCAGAGGCAGCACAGATAGGCAAGAGGAGGTAGTGCAGCAGGGGTTTTGTTTGGTTTGTGCAACAGACTCCACGATGGGAGAGATGCAGAGACTGAAGAGACGGGCAGCCATGGTGGAGGACCGATGGCGTGTCACCCTCCGTGAGGTCCAAGAGCTGAAGCAGAGTGCCCAGCTTGAGCTGTGCAAGGCAAAATTGGAGGTGAGCACCTCAGAGGGCGCCACCTGCTGGCCGTGATGCAGTTGCAAGAGGAGCACCACATGGACTCCTGGAAGTGATGAGAATCATGTCTGGGGAGATGAAAAGGAGAAGGCATCCCAGGGCGATGAAGTGAGGCGTGTAGAGTCCCACAACCGGGCGCTCAAAGAACAGGTGAGAAACCTGACAAAGATGCGTGAGGATGAGCAGCGACATTTTCTGGACAGGCAGGAGTCCCAGGACCAGGCCGCAGATGAGTATGCCCGGCCTTGGGGATGCCCAGACCAGGCTCGCCCAGAAGGAGGCAGAGCTAAGGAAAGCAGCGGAGAACCATGCGTCGAGGCGGAGCAACTCCCGGTGCCCAGAGTGGAGCAGGAGAGCAGGGATACGCACCAGGTCGAGGCCAACAGCCGGCTCCTGGAGCAGCTGACTGAACGGGGCCAGGAGAAGGACAAACTCCAGCAGGCGCTGGAGGAGACCAGGAAGACGGCGGACAAGCGCAAGGCCATGCTGGGCGAGCTGGCCATGGGCGTGGCGCAGGAGAAATCACGGCACAAGGAGGAGCTGAGCGACGCGCGGCTGCAGCACGAGAAGGAGGTGCTGGGCGTGGGGCGCGCTACGAGAAGGAGCTGCGCGGCCTGCACGAGGACAAGAACCGCACCGAGGAGGAGATCCGGTCACAGCTCCGTGGCGAGAAGGCCCGCACTCGGGAGCTGGAGAGCCTACAGCAGACGGGGGAGGTCAGACTCCAGGAAGCGGAGGAGACGGGAGAAGAGTGCGCTGGAGCACCAGGAGCAGGTCAGAAGCTGCAGCTGGAGCAGACCGCACAGCTTCAGGGGAAAATGGCGGAGATGGAAGCCAGCAGCGGGCCACAGAGAATGCATTTCGCGAAGTACTGAAGGTCAAGCCGAGGCTGTGCTGGACCTACAGGCCCACCTGAAAGGGGTGAGTGAAGAGCTGGACTGTGTACAGTGTGTTCCTGTCACCCAAGACGCTAGCACGCAGGTGGAGGTCCCGCAGCCAGCGGGCTGGGAGGACATGATGACCAGACAGTGGAGTGGGGACAATGGTCCTCAGTCCCACTCAGCCTGCCCGGACCTTCCAGGGAGCCAGGAGGAGCTATGGGGGGGACCATAGTATGGAAGAAGGCCTCATAATTATGGCCGAGGCCGGTTTGAACACCCAACCATCTCCTGAAAAGGTGAGTCCATCCCCCTCACTAAAATTGGAAAAATTTAAAAGAAAAGTGAAGATTAGAGGTTCTCCACTGAAGAGGAAAGGAAAACGGAACAGGCAGATGGGTAGACGGAGTGACCATGGGAAGCATGGGTGGAGCAGAGATGCCAGAAGGACAAGGAAAGAAAAAGGGAGAATTAACCGTGTGGTGAAGAGAATGTTTTCCCCAGTTACCCTACCTGACCCCCTGAAAGGAAAAGGGAGGTGGAGGAAAAGGCTGAAGCCTGGACACTGGATTCCGGAATGGCGAAACGGATACCGGAGGAGCCATGGGGGGCTGGTGAAGACCAGAACCGGAGCGGTGACCGCTCCGTCCGTGGAGCCCAGAGCCTGTACCCACTGGTGGCCATTTTGGGGCAGAAAAGGTGAGCCACTTGCGTCCCTCATTAATGTCTGCCAGACATTTTTTCAGGCAACCGGAGACTGGGGATTCTGGACGTTTGACCCAGGGGGGACACTTCCTGAGTGGACCTGGAGAGGGGGACCCTCCTGGTGGCCGCTGGACATAGGCCGCTCGGCCCTCCCGAGGTCAGAGCTGAGGAGGAGGTGTGTGGCAGCCGGATGGGCTGCACTAGGAAATGGCTGCCTGGCCTACAACACATGGCAGCCATTTTTCACTACATTTCCCAGCATGCCACAGTAACACCTGAACCAAGTCAGGTAATGGAGATAGAGAACAGCTGAAAGCCATTTCAAAGGCCTATTTAAAGGGCGGTTGCCCATTGTTCTAGGAGAGGAGTCGGAACGAGTTGGGAAAGGAGTTGCTGTGCGGATTTGGTGAGTAAATACCTGTGGAAGTCGGTTGACCAGCCAGGATTTACAAAGAGTATTTTTGGAGAGAGTTTTTGAAAGAGTGTTGGGGAATTGGTTTTGTTGGATTGGATTACTGGAAATTGGATTACGGACTGGACAAACGGAACTTGGACCTGGATTGCGGATTGGGAACGGACAACGACAAAGAGACAAGCCTTGTGGACTTTGTGTTTGTATTCCCCAAAAAGACCCCACCCTGCGTTTTGTGTTCGTTTGTTTAATAAATCATAACTTCTGCTGATATTACTGCCTCCTCAGTGTTTTTACACGTGCCTACGCCCTCTGAACGGTCAGTGAGTGTCGCCCAACCCTTGGGGACGCCACAATGTATAATGTGTGTGTGTGTATATATGTATGATGTACTGCAGGAATGGTTTCAATATTGGCCTTTTTTCACCAATTTCTTTATTGCTATATTTGCAGTTGCGTGTGATTTCGTGGAGTCTGCTTCCAACCCAGATAAATACTCAGAAAAGCCCAACCACAAGCAGGAAGCCTGCTGAGCTACCCAGATTACTCACAGTTCTGTGTGGCCCAGATTACTCACAGCTCTGTGTGGCCCAGATTACTCACAGCTCTGTGTGTGGCCCAGATTACTCACAGTTCTGTGTGGCCCAGATTACTCACAGCTCTGTGTGGGGCAGATTACTCACAGTTCTGTGTGGGCCCAGATTACTCACAGCTCTGTGTGGGGCAGATTACTCACAGCTCTGTGTGGGGCAGATTACTCACAGTTCTGTGTGGGGCAGATTACTCACAGTTCTGTGTGGCCCAGATTACTCACAGCTCTGTGTGGGGCAGATTACTCACAGTTCTGTGTGGGGCAGATTACTCACAGTTCTGTGTGGGGCAGATTACTCACAGTTCTGTGTGGCCCAGATTACTCACAGCTCTGTGTGGGGCAGATTACTCACAGTTCTGTGTGGGGCAGATTACTCACAGTTCTGTGTGGGCCCAGATTACTCACAGCTCTGTGTGGGGCAGATTACTCACAGTTCTGTGTGGGGCAGATTACTCACAGTTCTGTGTGGCCCAGATTACTCACAGCTCTGTGTGGGGCAGATTACTCACAGTTCTGTGTGGGGCAGATTACTCACAGTTCTGTGTGGCCCAGATTACTCACAGCTCTGTGTGGGGCAGATTACTCACAGTTCTGTGTGGGGCAGATTACTCACAGTTCTGTGTGGCCCAGATTACTCACAGCTCTGTGTGGGGGGTGGATTACTCACAGTTCTGTGTGGGGCCCAGATTACTCACAGTTCTGTGTGGCCCAGATTACTCACAGTTCTGTGTGGGGCAGATTACTCACAGTTCTGTGTGGCCCAGATTACTCACAGTTCTGTGTGGCCCAGATTACTCACAGCTCTGTGTGGGGCAGATTACTCACAGCTCTGTGGCCCAGATTACTCACAGTTCTGTGTGGGGCAGATTACTCACAGTTCTGTGGGGGGGGCATCGAGGGGTAGTGAACAAAAACAAAGCGCTGTTCCAACAGTGGAGGGTTCTGGTGGTTCTGTGATGGTGTGGAGTGAAGGTGGTTCTGTGATGGTGTGGGGTGGAGGTGGTTCTGTGATGGTGTGGGGTGGAGGTGGTTCTGTGAGGGTGGAGGGTTCGGGTGGTTCTGTGGTGGTGTGGAGTGGAGGTGGTTCTGTGATGGTGGAGGGTTCTGGTGGTTCTGTGATGGTGTGGGGTGGAGGTGGTTCTGTGAGGGTGGAGGGTTCTGGTGGTTCTGTGATGGTGGAGGGTTCTGGTGGTTCTGTGATGGTGTGGAGTGAAGGTGGTTCTGTGATGGTGGAGGGTTCTGGTGGTTCTGTGGTGGTGTGGAGTGAAGGTGGTTCTGTGATGGTGTGGGGTGAAGGTGGTTCTGTGAGGTGGAGGGTTCTGGTGGTTCTGTGATGGTGGAGGGTTCTGGTGGTTCTGTGATGGTGGAGGGTTCTGGGTGGTTCTGTGATGGTGTGGGGTGAAGGTGGTTCTGTGATGGTGTGGGGTGGAGGTGGTTCTGTGGTGGTGTGGGGTGAAGGTGGTTCTGTAATGGTGTGGAGTGGAGGGTTCTGGTGGTTCTGTGGTGGTGTGGGGTGAAGGTGGTTCTGTAATGGTGTGGAGTGGAGGGTTCGTGGTGGTTCTGTGATGGTGTGGGGTGGAGGGTTCTGGTGGTGGTGTGGAGTGGAGGTGGTTCTGTGATGGTGTGGGGTGGAGGGTGAGTTCTCACTCCCGTTCTCTCTGAGCTGAGGCCTAAAGCTGCTGAAAAGGCAGCGGAGTTTTCCCCAGGCTGAAGACAGCTTGTCCTTAGCGCACAAACAGCTAATGCGCCGCACAGGTAACAAAGGGACTTCAGTCAAAAGTGTCGCCTATTCTTTGATTCAGTTGATTTTTACTCAATTAAAACTGTTACTGTCACTTACATTCTCTAACTAGACGTGAACAAACAGAATCCTGCAATGTGGTTCCCACAGTTAAGAAAAAGCTTGCCAATGGATTATTGAAATAATCACACTTACTAATCAAGCAAATAAAAACAGAGTTAAACCCAATGATGTATCTCCTGTGTGTATCTACAATGGGGGAAATAAGTATTGAACACATCAACATTTTGTCCAGTAAATGTATTTCCAATGAGCCTATTCAAGTGAAATTTGCACCAGACTTTGGTATTAACTCAAAAAATCCAGACAAAAAATCGAAACATTAAAGTCCATATGTAAATAAAGTTATGTGTAATAAAGTGGAATGAAACAGGAAAAAAGTATTGAACACACTAAGAAAAAGCAGTACACCACAGCAAGGAAAGGCAAGGAACCAGCTGAAAACCATAACTAATTAGGAGGCAACTCTACCTCCAATCTGTGCTAATTAATGTCAGCTGGGTTAGAATATATTGATGGGCTATAAAAGTTTTTTTTTGTTACCAAGGTACCACACAAGAAACATCTAATGATGGGTAAAAGCAAAGAGCTCTCTCAAGACCTTCGCAACCAGATTGTTGCAAAACATGAAAATGGAATTGGCTACAGACGTATTTCACAACTTCTGAATCTTCCAGTAAGCACCATTGGGGGCATTATCCGTAAGTGGAAGCAACATCACTCCACCATCAACCGGCCATGCACAGGAGCTCCTCGCAAGATTTCTGATCAGGGAGTCAGAAGGATACTTAGAAGAGTAGCCAAAGAGCCAAGGACCACTAGGAAAGAGCTCCAGAAAGACTTGGAGGCAGCAGGTACAACTGTGACAGAAAGGACAGTAGGCAATGCACTCCACCGCCATGGCCTCTGTGCACGCTCAGCCCGCAAGACTCCACTACTGAAAAAAAGCTTGTTTAAAATTTGCCAAACAACATTTGGACAAGCCAGTGAACTACTGGAAGCATGTACTCTGGTCAGATGAGACCAAAATTGAACTTTTTGGCTGTCACACAACACACCATGTTTGGAGGAGAAATGGCACTGCACATCACCCGAATAACACTATACCAACAGTGAAGTTTGGAGGTGGAAGTATCATGATGTGGGGCTGTTTCTCCTCTCGTGGTACTGGCAGACTTTATATCATTGAAGGAACAATGAATGGAGCCATGTACAGAGAGATTCTTGAGATGAACCTGCTGCCATCCACCAGGATGCTGAGGATGAGACGTGGGTGGACCTTCCAGCAGGACAACAATCCAGAGCATACAGCAAAGGAAACTCGCAATTGGTTTCAGAGAAAGAAAATCAACTTGTTGGAATGGCCCAGTCAATCACCTGACTTAAACCCAATTGAACATTTGTGGAAGCATCTGAAGATCCAGATTCACAAGAGGGCCCCCCGCAATCTTCAAGATTTAAAGACAATCTGTGTAGAGGAATGGGCCAAAATCACACCTGAATACTGCGGGCGATTAATTACTTCATACAGAAAGCGTCTTGAAGCTGTCATTACAAACAAAGGCTTCTCCACTAAGTATTGAATTCATTTCAGTTAGTGTGTTCAATACTTTTTTCCTATGTCATTCCACTTAATTACACATAACTTTATTTACATATGGACTTTAATGTTTAGATATTCTGTCTGGATTTCTTGAGTTAATACCAAAGTCTGGTGCAAATTTCACTTGAATGGCCTCATTGGAAATACATTTACTGGGAAAAATGTTGATGTGTTCAATACTTATTTCCCCCATTGTATGTGTATGATATGTGTGTATATATATGTGTATGATATGTGTGTATATATATGTGTATGATGTGTGTATATATATGTGTATGATGTGTGTATATATGTGTGTATGATGTGTGTGTATATATGTGTGTATGATGTGTGTATATATATGTGTGTATATGATATGTGTATATATATATGTGTATGATGTGTATTATTAGGTTTGAGGTGTGAATCAGTATAACCCTCATTGATTGTTTTATTCGGATTAAATGTTTTACACAACTGGGTGTAGCGGGTGTGCTCTGGTACGTGAGCATCCGCTACAGAAAGTGACGTGTATAAGAGTGTGATTAGTTCCCAGAGTTGGAGACTTGAGTCTTTAGCTCAGCGAGCTTAATCGCTCTCTTGTTGCGTCAGAGATCCCTCGGTTCGAAACTCGCTGCGGGCAGAACCAGCTGCGTTACATGGGCAACTGCGCCACCTCAGACAAGGGTACTAAAATATTTTTTGCAAAGAAAAGTGTGGAAAGGGATGGTGTTGAGATTGGACCACTGTGGTTGACCAAGAGGCACCGATAAAGGGCGTCGGGTTCCATGGGTGCGTCAGCGTCAACTTGTTCCGACACGTTTGGGTGCCGTTGCCATTTGGGGCATTTTTGGTTACTGCTAGCGGGTGCTTCCCAGTACCGCTGCCGTTGTTGGGTCCTTTCGAGCGCCATTGAAGTTGTAGACAGTACACTTGGGGTACTGTTTGGGTATTTTACCACATCGGTAAAAAGAAAGATTAAAGAAAGATTGCTTTGGTGAATAGATTGTAAGTTGTGAAAACCTTGGCTGTTTGCCAATGCGAGTGAACGCGTGAGAGCGAGAGTGCACTGATGTTTGCTCGTAACTCTGGTCCGAGCCCAATTTTGTTTTGTGTCTAAAAACTTTATGTGCATCACTTGTATTGTTGTGTTAGGCCTATGTGATATGTTTGTTATGTATAGTGTACACGATATAGCCTATAGAATATAATAAGCCTATATATAATATAATATAATTTGTGTAAATATTGCTATAAGCTTGTCGAGGTTCCGGTCTAATAGCATAAGGACTGTGGACACTATGAGCCCCAGAATAGTTGCCGTCTATGAGCCCGAGATAAGTAATACACATAGGAATTGCCCCTGTATTCCCATTAATACGATAAAGTACAAAGCACATACTTTACTTGCCCTTAGAAACCCTTACACATGGGGACACAGCTACCAACGAGTATTTGTCATAATTTTGTATTAGCTGTAGAATAATTCAGAATGAATCATCTGCAAATCTCTGTAGTGTTACCGACCGCTGGATCAGGAATGGAGAACAAGATGTTAAGTGAGGAGGTTAGGAAAGCTGCCATGGAAGCGATCACACCTAGATAGAGTGGCATAATTTTGGCTAATCCACCCTTTCCTTTGAAAGCACAACACGAACAAGCTTTAGCTCAAGCTATGAGCGAATGCTGCAGTAACCGTGAGAATTGTACAAAAAAAAAAGGAAAGAAGCCGTAATGTGTGTTGTTCTGTCTTACAAGCACAGCAATGATGCGGCAAACAGTGAAATCTGAGTATAACAAACCGCTACAGGAGCTGACTAGAGAATTAACTGAATGTCGCAGTAAGTTTAAAATAATGTCAGGGAGATTTCAAATATAAAGATAATGAAACGGACATATTCAACCAGCCTTCCCCTACTCTTGTATCCTGAAATAGCTGTCTCGACACAGCAAGAAACCCCCCCTTATGCCCCAACCGCCCCACCAAGAAATTCTGTGAATCCCTCATTAGCACCGGTGGCCATTGACACCATTCCTAACCCACAGCTGGGGGAGGGGAGCCCTGCAACGGTCTCGGTGTTAAAACACACTCCACATGACCCCTCTGATTTACAAACTATGGTCAAAGAATTACTTGATTTGCAGAGACAGGACCCAAATGTAGCATTTTGGAGTAAGATAGGGCAGTACATGGCTGTGGGCGGTCTGCATGCCTTTGATGCGTATACTCTTACTGGAGCGAAGTGTCCCGACACAGTCTGCTCAAGTCTGAGTGAAAATGACAGGAATTCAGCGTGGGCTACAACGAGGTTTGAGTCCACCCAAGTGATGGGGGATGCTGTAATGCAAGCCCGAGGTACGGCAGTGTTCTCTGCTAGGGAACAAGGTGAGAATGAACCATTTGAGAGATACACTATATGGCCAAAAGTCAGTGGACACCTGACCATTACACCTATATGAGCTTGTTGGACATCCCATTCTAAAACCATGGGCATTAATATGGAGTTGGACCCCCCTTTGCGGCTATGACAGCTGCCACTCTTCTGGGAAGGCTTTCCACAAGATTTTGGAGTGTGTCTGTGGGAATCAGGCACTGATGTTGGACGAGAAGGCCTGGCTCGCAATCGGCGTTCTAATTCCTCCCAAAGGTGTTCAATGGGGTTGAGGTCAGGGCTCTGTGCAGGCCAATCAAGTTCCTCCACACCAAACTCGTCTAACCATGTCTTTATGGACCTCGCTTTGTGCACAGGGGCACAGTCATGCTGGAACAGCAAAGGGCCTTCCCCAAACTGTTGCCACAAAGTTGGAAGCGCCCAATTGGCTAAGATGTCTTCGTATCCTGTAGCATTAAGAATACCCTTCACTGGAACTAAGGGGCCTATCCCAAACCCTGAGAAACAGCCCTGAACTCAATAATTAGTAGGGGTGTCCACTGACTTTTGGCCATATAGTGTACGTTGAAGAGAAATTCAAACTGTATTCATCTTATGGTAATCCAGGAAATTAACCCTGTAGAGACGATGATGTTTTTTTGTGTGCAATAATTAATGGTAGTAATTTTCAAAGACAAAGCTGGAGAGATTGTTTATATTCCAAGAGATTGCAGTGACCTATTGGCATGGGCTACACGTTTAACCAAATGGCATGCTGCTAAGAGCAAAGAGGAAGACAAAGGAAGAACTAGCTCACTTAGTGAGATCGCTACAAGCTAGTGAATAGAGCTTTTCGGCCCCATTGCAAAAGGTGCTGATGATTCGTATAAAGCAGGGGTCGGCAACCTGCGGCTCCGGAGCCGCATGCGGCTCTTTCATCCTTATGCTGCGGCTCCGCGTGGCTTGGGAAAATAAATTGTAATTATCCAATTGAATTGAAAATCCGAGGGGCAAAAATTTCTTTGCGTAACCCCCCCCGTCGACAGAAAATCCGAGGGGCGCAAGAATTTTTCGCATGTACAACCCCCCCCCCCCGTCGACAGAAAATGGGGCGCCGTTTACGTGGCTCGCTACGCCACTGGCGGCTCCCAGTGTTTTCTTTTCCGTGGAAACAGGGTCCAAATGGCTCTTTGAGTGTTAAAGGTTGCCGACCCCTGGTATAAAGGAACGAGGGTAGGGGGCGTACCATGTAATATCCTTATAGATATGGAAGCATCTGTATCAATTACCAACATTCCTGGTTTACTACTCACACATAAGTCTCTTGACTTACAAGGTTTAGGTGGAAGTGCAAATTCTCTCCGGTAAGAATAGTACTATAATACCTCTGAGTAATTATGCTGCCCTTTGTGCCCCTGTAGCTCTCCCCCCCCCACTCCCTAGACCGCCGGGGGTGTGGGCAGTACACAAACTTGATTGTGGACTCCTGGCTAGCGCAGGAGCCCCAATACAAAATGGGGGAGTAGTGAAGAGACTACATGAAGCAATACACAAACCAAGACAGGTGGGAGTGTTGAAAGTGAAGGCCCACACCAGATGAGAGGCCAAAGGTTGCAGCCATCGAAGGAAAAGCTACTCACCATCTTGCTTCTGCTACGCATGATGCTAACACCTAACCCAACTGGTACTTCTATCACTAACACTTCCTATTTCGTTAACCCAAGTGGTATGTATATCATTATCAGCTCTATTCTAGTCGTTCCCGATGTCACCGCTAACACTTCTGTTCCAGCACCCGATAGCTGGGCGTTGGACTCCAGTGAGAGAGCTCTTGTGGCAGTTTCTGACAGAATTGATTGAGAGATTAGTTAAAGAAACTGGATTAAAAATGAAGCACGCTCTCATCTCTACTCGGGAGGCTACTGATGCTTCCCTCCGCGCTAACGAGCATTACCATAGTGCGACTAAAAAGGAAACGACTGTGGCCCAATGGCTAATTGATATATATCTGGCAATATCTCAGTGTATTTAGGGGCTTAGTATTGCACCTTTTGTTTTAGTTCTTTGTATGTACTGTAAGTTGCGTGGTTTAGTCAATAATGTGCATTATGATGTGACTTATTCCAGTCTGACCAATTCTCGTGCAAATGGGAAAATGAATAGAATCTAAATAATGGTGGTTGGGATGCTACCCCACCACCAACACAAAATGGGGGAATGTTAGGTTTGACGTATGAAATTTAGTATAACCCTCATTGACTGTTTTATTCAGATTAAATGTTTTACACATTTTACACACACACTCTCCACAACAGCCCCACCTTGTTAGGGCCAAATGGTCACACCAAGTCCATTGTTAACTGTATACTAAATGGGTGCCTCCGGGATGTCTGGGTGCAATGGGTATTCCCTGCCGGGGAAGGGCATGCTGGGTAACTGCGACACATCGGACAAGGGTACTTAAACCCTCACTTACAGCTACTGAGCTGCGAGTTTCTGGGTACACGCTGTCACCAGAACGTGTGTGTGTGTGTGTGTGTGTGTGTATAATGTGTTTGTGTGTATAATGTGCTTGTGTGTATATAGTGTGTATAATGTGTTTGTGTGTATGATGTGTGTGTGTATTGTGTGTGTGTGTATAGTGTGTGTGTGTGTGTGTGTATGGTGTGTGTGTCTGTGCTCTGCTGGAAGGTGTGAGGTTCACCTTGCTCTGGATGTCCTGGGTTTGGGTGTTCACCTTCCTCTCCAGCTGTCCCAGTTTCTCCAGCGTGGTGGTCATCAGCTCAAAGTCACTGAGGCCAGGCGCTGGGGGTGAGCCGAGAGACAGCTCATAGTGGAGCCACACTTTCCACACACACACACACACACACACAGTGTAACGTGCTAACGTGCTAACGCTGCTCTACCACACTAATCATGGAGTGTTGGAAAATCGTACTACTCAATAGCACGGTTTTCAGTATATCACGGTATCAGTTTTTAAGCTAAAAAAAAGTTTCACACAAAGTGTACAACTCGATCTGTTTATCGTATGGCTCTTTGCAGATTTATATACCATTTTAATTGAAAAAAAATGCAACCGAATATAGTTCACTCCTTGTAATTGTATGTCTAAATCAATTTAAATCGTTCACTTTGTGAATGAATAAGCAACATTTTGCTTTATTGCGTTATCAGCTCCTGGTGAGAGGCAGTGCTGAGGAACACCTTTATTTTCTAACAAAAGAAAATTAAATTTTTTCCCGTTTTCATTCCAATTTAGTGGCCAATTACACCCTCTATTTATTTCGATTAACCCTCCCCCCACGAACTCGCCGCCCACCTCTACGGGGCAAGCTACTCTCCGAGGCTAGCGGTCAAGATGACCTCCTCCGAGACAAAACTCGCCCCCCTACTTTCTGCAGACACCCTTCGCTCTTCTCAACGAGCTCATGCCGGCTCACCCTCCCCCTTCCCCCTGGGGCGGACAGCCAAACGCCGACCCTGATCGGGGCTCCCGGCCAGAGTTGGACTGACACAGTCGGGTTTCAAACCGCAACCGCAATAGGCAGCTCACACTCGCAAATCACCCGTCGCTGTGAGTGCGTTACACCATACACTATCTGGGGCCCCCAGGCCTTTCTAATGGAGCTGTGAGCACACAGGATATTACCGTGGTTCTGTGTGTCTCAGTAGGTAGAGCATGGTTCTGTGTGTCTCAGTAGGTAGGCGTAGTAGGTAGCATGGTTCTGTGTGGCTCAGTAGGTAGAGCCGTGGTTCTGTGTGTGCTCAGTAGGTAGAGCATGGTTCTGTGTGGCTCAGTAGGTAGAGCATGGTTCTGTGTGGCTCAGTAGGTAGAGCGTGGTTCTGTGTGGCTCAGTAGGTAGAGTGTGGTTCTGTGTGTCTCAGTAGGTAGAGCGTGGTTCTGTGTGGCTCAGTAGGTAGAGCGTGGTTCTGTGTGGCTCAGTAGGTAGAGTGGTTCTGTGGTTCTCAGTGGTGTCTCAGTGGCTCAGTAGGTAGAGCGTGGTTCTGTGTGTCTCAGTAGGTAGAGCATGGTTCTGTGTGTCTCAGTAGGTAGAGCGTGGTTCTGTGTGGCTCAGTAGGTAGAGCGTGGTTCTGTGTGTCTCAGTAGGTAGAGTGTGGTTCTGTGTGGCTCAGTAGGTAGAGCGTGGTTCTGTGTGTCTCAGTAGGTAGAGTGTGGTTCTGTGTGTCTCAGCAGGTAGAGCATGGCGTTGGCAACGCTTAGGTTGTGGGTTCAATCCCCACTGGGGCCACATATACTGAAAAATGTATGCATTCACTACTGTAAGTCGCTTTGGATAAAAGCGTCTGCTAAATGGCATATATTACATATTACATATATTACCGGTGATGCTGCTATTTCTCTGTGCGACCTTTGACCTGGACATGGAAGGGGCCTCAGCGGCCCCTCGCAGCCTGAGTCCTGGGGCGATGATGTCACCCATCAGAGCAGCTTCATGCCCTGAGGAGTAAACAGGGATGCCATTACCCATGAGCACCAGCGTTAAGTCACTGCCCCGGCCCTAGTAACTCAGAGGTTGCAGGTTCAAATCCCAGCTGGGGCACTGCCATTGTACCCTTGAGCTAAAGGCACTGAACCCGAATGACTTCAGTAAAATATCCAGCTGTGTAAATGTGAAAATGATTGTTTGCAGCAGTAATATTATTATTAATAAGAGATAATTATAATCATCGTAATAATATCCCCTGTACAGTGTGACATTGGACAGAGAGAGGCGATGCAGGTGCCCTTACCTGCACGTGGGGTCTCTTTGAAGGGCACTCCTCTTCTGCTGTGACGGCCAAAGAGGAACAGCTCACCACTACGCACAGACGAGGAAGCCCCCCCAGCAGTGTGTGCCCCCACACCGTGGAAATCACATTTCCATGACATTTCAATGACAAATTGAAGGTTTTCAATTTCCTTTTTTTGCGCATTTTTTGATGCAAAAATAGACATTACTTTCATAACTTAACGTTTTGCTACCAGTGCAAATGCACATCTCATTGTGTGTGTGTGAGAGTGTGTGTGTGTGTGTGTGTGTGTGAGAGTGTGCGTGTGTGTGTGTGTGTGAGAGAACAGCCGTGGCAGGTGGCAACAATGGTGGCAGGGGAACAGGCATTTTGTGGTAATGTTATCGGAAAAGAAGAAAAAATGATATAACGTTACATGGAATCAGACATTCCCATGATAGAGAGCTTTTCCATGACAGAATAATTTTCTGTGATTTTCCAGGTTTTTCCATGACGTGTGGGAACCCTGTTTTGTGTGTGCAGGCGTGGGGTCCGTGGGGTACACTCACCCCTGCTTCTGGCCTCCTGGCAGGGGAACCCGTTTGTTTTTTCCCAACATGGAAAGTGGGGAGCTCATCTTCCTGACCAACCTAGGGCTGCAGGGGCCACAAAGGTGCTCCAGTTAGAAGTGCTGGCATCACTTAGGGAGCTCAAGACCCTGGTTGCAGATGTCCTTAAGGAGGAGGGTAGATGTTTCCCATAGGCTGGATTCTTTCAGTATATATATAGGTGTCCTGGAAGATGTTTTAATGTATTGTATTGTCATATGTATTGTATTGTCATATGTGTGTCAATGTAACTTGTAAATGCTGTTCTGCTGCCTTTCTTGGCCAGGTCTCCCTTGGAAAAGAGATTGTATCTCAATGGGCTTTTTCCTGGTTAAATAAATTAATAAATAAAAACGAAACCGAGGACAGCTACCTGTGGGAGCAGCAGCACCTGCTACTGAGCATGTGCGAGGATTCGTCTACTGAGCATGTGCGAGGATGCGTCTACTGAGCATGTGCGAGGATGCGTCTACTGAGCATGTGCGAGGATGCGTCTACTGAGCATGTGCGAGGATGCGTCTACTGAGCATGTGCGAGGATGCGCCTACTGAGCATGTGCGAGGATGCGTCTACTGAGCATGTGCGAGGATGCGTCTACTGAGCATGTGCGAGGATGCGTCTACTGAGCATGAGCATGTGCGAGGAGCATGTGCGAGGATGCGCCTACTGAGCATGTGCGAGGATGCGTCTACTGAGCATGTGCGAGGATGCGTGTACTGAGCATGTGCGAGGATGCGTCTACTGAGCATGTGCGAGGATGCGTCTACTGAGCATGTGCGAGGATGCGTCTACTGAGCATGTGCGAGGATGCGTCTACTGAGCATGTGCGAGGATTCGTCTACTGAGCATGTGCGAGGATGCGTCTACTGAGCATGTGCGAGGATGCGTCTACTGAGCATGTGCGAGGATGCGTCTACTGAGCATGTGCGAGGATCGTCTACTGAGCATGTGCTACTACTGAGCATGTGCGAGGATGCGTCTACTGAGCATGATGCGGATGCGTCTACTGAGCATGTGCGAGGATCGCTGAGCATGTGCGAGGATGCTACTGAGCACTGAGCATCTGCGAGGATGCGTCTACTGAGCATGTGCGAGGATTCGTCTACTGAGCATGTGCGAGGATGCGTGTCTACATGAGCATGAGCATGTGCGAGGATGCGTCTACTGAGCATGTGCGAGGATCGTCTACTAGCATGTGCGAGGATGAGCATGTGCGAGGATGCGTCTACTGAGCATGTGCGAGGATGCGTCTACTGAGCATGTGCGAGGATGCGTCTACTGAGCATGTGCGAGGATGCGTCTACTGAGCATGTGCGAGGATGCGTCTACTGAGCATGTGCGAGGATGCGTCCACTGACCATGTGCGAGGATGCGTCCACTGACCATGTGCGAGGATCGTCCACTGAGCATGTGTGCGTCCACTGAGCATGTGTCCCACTGAGCATGTGCGAGGATGCGTCTACTGAGCATGTGCGAGGATGCGTCTACTGAGCATGTGCGAGGATGCGTCTACTGAGCATGTGCGAGGATGCGTCCACGACCTGCAACACCTGTCAATCACCCGCAGCCGAGACCACCAGCATGTGTTGTTTGCAGGTGCCAAGCCACAATCGAATGTCATTGTATTATATAACTATTCAATTTGGAGTTAATGCAATATTGTGACAGCCTAGTGTGCCAGAGGACCTTCAGCTAACTCCCACGACTGCACGAGGCAATGCGGAATCGGCAGCGATCTCCCGCGATCTGACCTCGACAGGGTGGTACGGCCTCGCATTCCTCCACTGTCAACTCACCCGTTTAAGAGGCTTGTGTTCAAACATTGTTGACTTTTGTCTTTGGTGATTCTTTTGAACACACTTGGTTTTGTAGATATTTTAATCTCACTTCTTAAAGTTTTCATTTTGTATCCCTGCGTGAAGCACTTTGGGCTGCTCGTTTCTAATCTACATATACATATATAGTACACAATTCATACAAGTGAAAAACTATGTGCTGCGCATAAAACAAGGTGTTAAAAGTGTTAAAACAAGGGTAATTAAAATGGAGAAACAAGTTAAGAGAGAGACTAACGCGATTGCGAAGAGCACCATAGGTAAACACAAGGCTAAACATTTATATTTTAGGACTAACTGCCGCCCTGCCGTCCTGTTCCGACAGCTGGGTTCGTCGCAGCGCAAAGCGGCCTGTCCGTGTTTTGGGACAAAATAAGGTGCTGATAAACACATTATTATTTACAGCGTAAATATGACGTTGTGTGTATCGCTGAAGTTACCTGGTCGCTCGCTCTTCCTGTTCTCGCGCAGACGCGGGCGCGCTTGTTTAGGGCGTTGCCGTTGGTTACCCGAGTCGCTGCTCATTGGCTGATTGTTGAGGCCACGTGCCATTACAAGGACGCAACTTGCTAGACTAAACTGCTAAACCGCTTGATATTTCGCTGAAGGTTTACTGTAAACTTGTCCTCAGGATTAATAAATATACTTTCAGGAAGTGTTCTTTTTTACAAATGTGACACGGCTTGGATAGTTTTTCAGCACAATAACTTTAAAGATAAAGACATTTGAGATTCTTTACTAAATTCATTCCGTGTAGGCTACCTTACGCCCTGCATTGAGATGTGGTGTCCATCACGTTGAACTATGAGGATGTTGCTTCTCTCTGCGTTGTAGAAAGTGGTAGTTATAAGTTTGTGTGTGTGCGCGTTCAGGTCATGACAAAGGGATCTTGGGCTTATGTCCATAGATAAGCCATGCCAATGAAGGCTGTATAATTTAATTGAACTGAAAAGCAATATAAGCCTTCTGCTTATAGTAATGCAGTCTAGAAACCTCTCGAACCCCCCCCCCCTGCACAGATATTTTCAAAAAAGGAAACGCCACCACACACACCCACACACACACACACACACCCCCCCCACACACACACACCCCCCCACACACACACACACACCCCCCCACACCCCCACACACACACACACACACACACAGAGTTCTCTATTTAAAGGATCTGGATCAGGCATTTCTTCGTTAATAGAGTTTTGCTCTCTGGCGTCTAAACTTCCCTCAACATGAATAAAACTCTGTTCTGTGCCGTTTTCATCCTGATCGTGCTGCTGTTTGTCGTAAGTAACGCTGAACACTGGAAGGGGAAATCAGATCTATCAGCATCAATCATAACATATATTCATGATTGAGCAACTGTATATACTGCAATGGATTGTTTTATTAATCTTTCATTTTTACTTTGTAAGTACGAGGGGTGGGGTGGGGGGTTAACGCAGCAGAGGCCAGGGTTTTCATATTTGCTGTATTCGGTGGATGCACTTGTTTCTAATGTATGCATTTTGTTTCTAATGTGTTTGTGCATGCATCTTGTATTGTATTATTACTTTTTATTTTGTACATACTTTTCTTTCTGTAGTTTATTGGGGACAGGTGTTGGAAATTAGCCTCTGGCTATAAACACTTAATGCAATGCATCTGATGCTTGTTTAAAAAACAACAACATTATACCATATAAATAAATACATAAAATAAATACATAAAATATTACAATACATAAATCCTAGCAATTTACAGTATATATTAACGCTAGCTATAAATATAGTTATGAAATATGCAACTTATATTTTTCCATGTGTAAATGGCGGACACAAAACCAAGTTCCGATGTCGAGGTAATTTGAAATGTTATTATACAAATAGGCCTATGACTAAACAATGAATTGCTTGCCTGATTTCATCTAAGTAGTTGGAACCTCTCGACAGTCTATAAAATGTAGGCTATTGCCAAATACATTTTTGACCTCAGTTATTTGAATTCTTGCCCTAATTAACTACCAATATGTATTGCCCTATCTACCAAAAATATGTTTTTGATGTTCGCAATGTGCCACGTTTAGATTTTCGTGCACGTGTATAATACATTTTACTGTTTCAATATAATTTCAGTACAGTCATCTTATAGAAGCATGAAATATGTTTATGGTCTACTTAAACAAATCATTCTTAACTATGAGTGTCTCCAAATGCTAGCAATGTAAAGTTAACGATCAATGATAGCTACCAAGATGAACAAATTATGAAATGTGCGACTTTATTTTTCCATGTGTAGGCGAATGAAGGTGCGGGCGGCGGACAGGTAATTTGAAATCTTATCATACAAATATTCTATAATATAATATAAACAACCAATGGTTTGCCTGATTGTATGCATTTGTTTTCTTGTGTAGGCTACAACACATTTAGATTTTTTAATACTGTCATCGTACAGTAGGATTACATACAGTGGTGGACAGTAACGAAGTACTTTTACTTTACTTTTACATATTACTGTGCTTAGGCTAAGTACACTTTTCAAGTATCTGTGCTTACTTACGCATTTCCATGTTTACTTTGTTTTATTATATTATTATATTATAAAAATATATGATATATGATATGATATGATATATATATATATATACTATATATATTATATGTTTACTTTCACTCCCCTACATTTCAAAGGGCAGATGGGGTTTAAATGTAGGACTTTTTACTTTTACTGGAGTAATATTTTATCAGGCTATCTGTACTTTTACTCAAGTAAAGGGTTTGTGTACTTCGTCCACCACCGATTACATATGTTTATGATCTATTACTGTGGTATATTTACACTGGATACAGAAACATGGACCCCCCCCCCTCGGTGGGACAGGGAGACAGGGTCCCAAACCTGGACGAGAGTTTACGCGTTTTGTTTTAAATGTTTTTCTTTGCGGTTGAATTGCTGTGTTCGACTGCACTCTGAATTATTGGTAAACATGAGTTTCCGAGACTGAAGCCGTTCGAGTGCGCCTCCTTAGTCGCAGTTCTAGATTAAAAGGATCTGGATCAGGCATTTCTTCGTTAATAGAGTTTTGCTCTCTGGCGTCTAAACTTCCCTCAACATGAATAAAACTCTGTTCTGTGCCGTTTTAATCCTGATCGTGCTGCTGTGTGTCGTAAGTAACGCTGAACACTGGAAGGGGAAATCAGATCTATCAGCATCAATCATAACATATATTCATGATTGAGCAACTGTATATACTGCAATGGATTGTTTTATTAATCTTTCATTTTTACTTTGTAAGTACGAGGGGTGGGGTGGGGGTTAACGCAGCAGAGGCCAGGGTTTTCATATTTGCTGTATTCGGTGGATGCACTTGTTTCTAATGTATGCATTTTGTTTCTAATGTGTTTGTGCATGCATCTTGTATTGTATTATTACTTTTTATTTTGTACATACTTTTCTTTCTGTAGTTTATTGGGGACAGGTGTTGGAAATTAGCCTCTGGCTATAAACACTTAATGCAATGCATCTGATGCTTGTTTAAAAACAACAACATTATACCATATAAATAAATACATAAAATAAATACATAAAATATTACAATACATAAATCCTAGCAATTTACAGTATATATTAACGCTAGCTATAAATATAGTTATGAAATATGCAACTTATATTTTTCCATGTGTAAATGGCGGACACAAAACCAAGTTCCGATGTCGAGGTAATTTGAAATGTTATTATACAAATAGGCCTATGACTAAACAATGAATTGCTTGCCTGATTTCATCTAAGTAGTTGGAACCTCTCGACAGTCTATAAAATGTAGGCTATTGCCAAATACATTTTTGACCTCAGTTATTTGAATTCTTGCCCTAATTAACTACCAATATGTATTGCCCTATCTACCAAAAATATGTTTTTGATGTTCGCAATGTGCCACGTTTAGATTTTCGTGCACGTGTATAATACATTTTACTGTTTCAATATAATTTCAGTACAGTCATCTTATAGAAGCATGAAATATGTTTATGGTCTACTTAAACAAATCATTCTTAACTATGAGTGTCTCCAAATGCTAGCAATGTAAAGTTAACGATCAATGATAGCTACCAAGATGAACAAATTATGAAATGTGCGACTTTATTTTTCCATGTGTAGGCGAATGAAGGTGCGGACGCCAAAAAGGTAATTTGAAATCTTATCATACAAATATTCTATAATATAATATAAACAACCAATGGTTTGCCTGATTGTATGCATTTGTTTTCTTGTGTAGGCTACAACACATTTAGATTTTTTAATACTGTCATCGTACAGTAGGATTACATACAGTGGTGGACAGTAACGAAGTACTTTTACTTTACTTTTACATATTACTGTGCTTAGGCTAAGTACACTTTTCAAGTATCTGTGCTTACTTACGCATTTCCATGTTTACTTTGTTTTATTATATTATTATATTATAAAAATATATGATATATGATATGATATGATATATATATATATATACTATATATATTATATGTTTACTTTCACTCCCTACATTTCAAAGGGCAGATGGGGTTTAAATGTAGGACTTTTTACTTTTACTGGAGTAATATTTTATCAGGCTATCTGTACTTTTACTCAAGTAAAGGGTTTGTGTACTTCGTCCACCACCGATTACATATGTTTATGATCTATTACTGTGGTATATTTACACTGGATACAGAAACATGGACCCTCCCCCCCCTCGGTGGGACAGGGAGACAGGGTCCCAAACCTGGACGAGAGTTTACGCGTTTTGTTTTAAATGTTTTTCTTTGCGGTTGAATTGCTGTGTTCGACTGCACTCTGAATTATTGGTAAACATGAGTTTCCGAGACTGAAGCCGTTCGAGTGCGCCTCCTTAGTCGCAGTTCTAGATTAAAAGGATCTGGATCAGGCATTTCTTCGTTAATAGAGTTTTGCTCTCTGGCGTCTAAACTTCCCTCAACATGAATAAAACTCTGTTCTGTGCCGTTTTAATCCTGATCGTGCTGCTGTGTGTCGTAAGTAACGCTGAACACTGGAAGGGGAAATCAGATCTATCAGCATCAATCATAACATATATTCATGATTGAGCAACTGTATATACTGCAATGGATTGTTTTATTAATCTTTCATTTTTACTTTGTAAGTACGAGGGGTGGGGTGGGGGTTAACGCAGCAGAGGCCAGGGTTTTCATATTTGCTGTATTCGGTGGATGCACTTGTTTCTAATGTATGCATTTTGTTTCTAATGTGTTTGTGCATGCATCTTGTATTGTATTATTACTTTTTATTTTGTACATACTTTTCTTTCTGTAGTTTATTGGGGACAGGTGTTGGAAATTAGCCTCTGGCTATAAACACTTAATGCAATGCATCTGATGCTTGTTTAAAAAACAACAACATTATACCATATAAATAAATACATAAAATAAATACATAAAATATTACAATACATAAATCCTAGCAATTTACAGTATATATTAACGCTAGCTATAAATATAGTTATGAAATATGCAACTTATATTTTTCCATGTGTAAATGGCGGACACAAAACCAAGTTCCGATGTCGAGGTAATTTGAAATGTTATTATACAAATAGGCCTATGACTAAACAATGAATTGCTTGCCTGATTTCATCTAAGTAGTTGGAACCTCTCGACAGTCTATAAAATGTAGGCTATTGCCAAATACATTTTTGACCTCAGTTATTTGAATTCTTGCCCTAATTAACTACCAATATGTATTGCCCTATCTACCAAAAATATGTTTTTGATGTTCGCAATGTGCCACGTTTAGATTTTCGTGCACGTGTATAATACATTTTACTGTTTCAATATAATTTCAGTACAGTCATCTTATAGAAGCATGAAATATGTTTATGGTCTACTTAAACAAATCATTCTTAACTATGAGTGTCTCCAAATGCTAGCAATGTAAAGTTAACGATCAATGATAGCTACCAAGATGAACAAATTATGAAATGTGCGACTTTATTTTTCCATGTGTAGGCGAATGAAGGTGCGGGCGGCAGACAGGTAATTTGAAATCTTATCATACAAATATTCTATAATATAATATAAACAACCAATGGTTTGCCTGATTGTATGCATTTGTTTTCTTGTGTAGGCTACAACACATTTAGATTTTTTAATACTGTCATCGTACAGTAGGATTACATACAGTGGTGGACAGTAACGAAGTACTTTTACTTTACTTTTACATATTACTGTGCTTAGGCTAAGTACACTTTTCAAGTATCTGTGCTTACTTACGCATTTCCATGTTTACTTTGTTTTATTATATTATTATATTATAAAAATATATGATATATGATATGATATGATATATATATATATATACTATATATATTATATGTTTACTTTCACTCCCCTACATTTCAAAGGGCAGATGGGGTTTAAATGTAGGACTTTTTACTTTTACTGGAGTAATATTTTATCAGGCTATCTGTACTTTTACTCAAGTAAAGGGTTTGTGTACTTCGTCCACCACCGATTACATATGTTTATGATCTATTACTGTGGTATATTTACACTGGATACAGAAACATGGACCCCCCCCCCTCGGTGGGACAGGGAGACAGGGTCCCAAACCTGGACGAGAGTTTACGCGTTTTGTTTTAAATGTTTTTCTTTGCGGTTGAATTGCTGTGTTCGACTGCACTCTGAATTATTGGTAAACATGAGTTTCCGAGACTGAAGCCGTTCGAGTGCGCCTCCTTAGTCGCAGTTCTAGATTAAAAGGATCTGGATCAGGCATTTCTTCGTTAATAGAGTTTTGCTCTCTGGCGTCTAAACTTCCCTCAACATGAATAAAACTCTGTTCTGTGCCGTTTTCATCCTGATCGTGCTGCTGTGTGTCGTAAGTAACGCTGAACACTGGAAGGGGAAATCAGATCTATCAGCATCAATCATAACATATATTCATGATTGAGCAACTGTATATACTGCAATGGATTGTTTTATTAATCTTTCATTTTTACTTTGTAAGTACGAGGGGTGGGGTGGGGGTTAACGCAGCAGAGGCCAGGGTTTTCATATTTGCTGTATTCGGTGGATGCACTTGTTTCTAATGTATGCATTTTGTTTCTAATGTGTTTGTGCATGCATCTTGTATTGTATTATTACTTTTTATTTTGTACATACTTTTCTTTCTGTAGTTTATTGGGGACAGGTGTTGGAAATTAGCCTCTGGCTATAAACACTTAATGCAATGCATCTGATGCTTGTTTAAAAAAACAACAACATTATACCATATAAATAAATACATAAAATAAATACATAAAATATTACAATACATAAATCCTAGCAATTTACAGTATATATTAACGTTAGCTATAAATATAGTTATGAAATATGCAACTTATATTTTTCCATGTGTAAATGGCGGACACAAAACCAAGTTCCGATGTCGAGGTAATTTGAAATGTTATTATACAAATAGGCCTATGACTAAACAATGAATTGCTTGCCTGATTTCATCTAAGTAGTTGGAACCTCTCGACAGTCTATAAAATGTAGGCTATTGCCAAATACATTTTTGACCTCAGTTATTTGAATTCTTGCCCTAATTAACTACCAATATGTATTGCCCTATCTACCAAAAATATGTTTTTGATGTTCGCAATGTGCCACGTTTAGATTTTCGTGCACGTGTATAATACATTTTACTGTTTCAATATAATTTCAGTACAGTCATCTTATAGAAGCATGAAATATGTTTATGGTCTACTTAAACAAATCATTCTTAACTATGAGTGTCTCCAAATGCTAGCAATGTAAAGTTAACGATCAATGATAGCTACCAAGATGAACAAATTATGAAATGTGCGACTTTATTTTTCCATGTGTAGGCGAATGAAGGTGCGGGGCGCGGACAGGTAATTTGAAATCTTATCATACAAATATTCTATAATATAATATAAACAACCAATGGTTTGCCTGATTGTATGCATTTGTTTTCTTGTGTAGGCTACAACACATTTAGATTTTTAATACTGTCATCGTACAGTAGGATTACATACAGTGGTGGACAGTAACGAAGTACTTTTACTTTACTTTTACATATTACTGTGCTTAGGCTAAGTACACTTTTCAAGTATCTGTGCTTACTTACGCATTTCCATGTTTACTTTGTTTTATTATATTATTATATTATAAAAATATATGATATATGATATGATATGATATATATATATATATACTATATATATTATATGTTTACTTTCACTCCCCTACATTTCAAAGGGCAGATGGGGTTTAAATGTAGGACTTTTTACTTTTACTGGAGTAATATTTTATCAGGCTATCTGTACTTTTACTCAAGTAAAGGGTTTGTGTACTTCGTCCACCACCGATTACATATGTTTATGATCTATTACTGTGGTATATTTACACTGGATACAGAAACATGGACCCCCTCGGTGGGACAGGGAGACAGGGTCCCAAACCTGGACGAGAGTTTACGCGTTTTGTTTTAAATGTTTTTCTTTGCGGTTGAATTGCTGTGTTCGACTGCACTCTGAATTATTGGTAAACATGAGTTTCCGAGACTGAAGCCGTTCGAGTGCGCCTCCTTAGTCGCAGTTCTAGATTAAAAGGATCTGGATCAGGCATTTCTTCGTTAATAGAGTTTTGCTCTCTGGCGTCTAAACTTCCCTCAACATGAATAAAACTCTGTTCTGTGCCGTTTTAATCCTGATCGTGCTGCTGTGTGTCGTAAGTAACGCTGAACACTGGAAGGGGAAATCAGATCTATCAGCATCAATCATAACATATATTCATGATTGAGCAACTGTATATACTGCAATGGATTGTTTTATTAATCTTTCATTTTTACTTTGTAAGTACGAGGGGTGGGGTGGGGGGTTAACGCAGCAGAGGCCAGGGTTTTCATATTTGCTGTATTCGGTGGATGCACTTGTTTCTAATGTATGCATTTTGTTTCTAATGTGTTTGTGCATGCATCTTGTATTGTATTATTACTTTTTATTTTGTACATACTTTTCTTTCTGTAGTTTATTGGGGACAGGTGTTGGAAATTAGCCTCTGGCTATAAACACTTAATGCAATGCATCTGATGCTTGTTTAAAAAACAACAACATTATACCATATAAATAAATACATAAAATAAATACATAAAATATTACAATACATAAATCCTAGCAATTTACAGTATATATTAACGCTAGCTATAAATATAGTTATGAAATATGCAACTTATATTTTTCCATGTGTAAATGGCGGACACAAAACCAAGTTCCGATGTCGAGGTAATTTGAAATGTTATTATACAAATAGGCCTATGACTAAACAATGAATTGCTTGCCTGATTTCATCTAAGTAGTTGGAACCTCTCGACAGTCTATAAAATGTAGGCTATTGCCAAATACATTTTTGACCTCAGTTATTTGAATTCTTGCCTAATTAACTACCAATATGTATTGCCCTATCTACCAAAAATATGTTTTTGATGTTCGCAATGTGCCACGTTTAGATTTTCGTGCACGTGTATAATACATTTTACTGTTTCAATATAATTTCAGTACAGTCATCTTATAGAAGCATGAAATATGTTTATGGTCTACTTAAACAAATCATTCTTAACTATGAGTGTCTCCAAATGCTAGCAATGTAAAGTTAACGATCAATGATAGCTACCAAGATGAACAAATTATGAAATGTGCGACTTTATTTTTCCATGTGTAGGCGAATGAAGGTGCGGGCGCCAAAAGGTAATTTGAAATCTTATCATACAAATATTCTATAATATAATATAAACAACCAATGGTTTGCCTGATTGTATGCATTTGTTTTCTTGTGTAGGCTACAACACATTTAGATTTTTTAATACTGTCATCGTACAGTAGGATTACATACAGTGGTGGACAGTAACGAAGTACTTTTACTTTACTTTTACATATTACTGTGCTTAGGCTAAGTACACTTTTCAAGTATCTGTGCTTACTTACGCATTTCCATGTTTACTTTGTTTTATTATATTATTATATTATAAAAATATATGATATATGATATGATATGATATATATATATATATACTATATATATTATATGTTTACTTTCACTCCCCTACATTTCAAAGGGCAGATGGGGTTTAAATGTAGGACTTTTTACTTTTACTGGAGTAATATTTTATCAGGCTATCTGTACTTTTACTCAAGTAAAGGGTTTGTGTACTTCGTCCACCACCGATTACATATGTTTATGATCTATTACTGTGGTATATTTACACTGGATACAGAAACATGGACCCCCCCTCGGTGGGACAGGGAGACAGGGTCCCAAACCTGGACGAGAGTTTACGCGTTTTGTTTTAAATGTTTTTCTTTGCGGTTGAATTGCTGTGTTCGACTGCACTCTGAATTATTGGTAAACATGAGTTTCCGAGACTGAAGCCGTTCGAGTGCGCCTCCTTAGTCGCAGTTCTAGATTAAAAGGATCTGGATCAGGCATTTCTTCGTTAATAGAGTTTTGCTCTCTGGCGTCTAAACTTCCCTCAACATGAATAAAACTCTGTTCTGTGCCGTTTTAATCCTGATCGTGCTGCTGTGTGTCGTAAGTAACGCTGAACACTGGAAGGGGAAATCAGATCTATCAGCATCAATCATAACATATATTCATGATTGAGCAACTGTATATACTGCAATGGATTGTTTTATTAATCTTTCATTTTTACTTTGTAAGTACGAGGGTGGGGTGGGGTTAACGCAGCAGAGGCCAGGGTTTTCATATTTGCTGTATTCGTTGGATGCACTTGTTTCTAATGTATGCATTTTGTTTCTAATGTGTTTGTGCATGCATCTTGTATTGTATTATTACTTTTTATTTTGTACATACTTTTCTTTCTGTAGTTTATTGGGGACAGGTGTTGGAAATTAGCCTCTGGCTATAAACACTTAATGCAATGCATCTGATGCTTGTTTAAAAAAACAACAACATTATACCATATAAATAAATACATAAAATAAATACATAAAATATTACAATACATAAATCCTAGCAATTTACAGTATATATTAACGCTAGCTATAAATATAGTTATGAAATATGCAACTTATATTTTTCCATGTGTAAATGGCGGACACAAAACCAAGTTCCGATGTCGAGGTAATTTGAAATGTTATTATACAAATAGGCCTATGACTAAACAATGAATTGCTTGCCTGATTTCATCTAAGTAGTTGGAACCTCTCGACAGTCTATAAAATGTAGGCTATTGCCAAATACATTTTTGACCTCAGTTATTTGAATTCTTGCCCTAATTAACTACCAATATGTATTGCCCTATCTACCAAAAATATGTTTTTGATGTTCGCAATGTGCCACGTTTAGATTTTCGTGCACGTGTATAATACATTTTACTGTTTCAATATAATTTCAGTACAGTCATCTTATAGAAGCATGAAATATGTTTATGGTCTACTTAAACAAATCATTCTTAACTATGAGTGTCTCCAAATGCTAGCAATGTAAAGTTAACGATCAATGATAGCTACCAAGATGAACAAATTATGAAATGTGCGACTTTATTTTTCCATGTGTAGGCGAATGAAGGTGCGGCCGGCGGACAGGTAATTTGAAATCTTATCATACAAATATTCTATAATATAATATAAACAACCAATGGTTTGCCTGATTGTATGCATTTGTTTTCTTGTGTAGGCTACAACACATTTAGATTTTTTAATACTGTCATCGTACAGTAGGATTACATACAGTGGTGGACAGTAACGAAGTACTTTTACTTTACTTTTACATATTACTGTGCTTAGGCTAAGTACACTTTTCAAGTATCTGTGCTTACTTACGCATTTCCATGTTTACTTTGTTTTATTATATTATTATATTATAAAAATATATGATATATGATATGATATGATATATATATATATATACTATATATATTATATGTTTACTTTCACTCCCCTACATTTCAAAGGGCAGATGGGGTTTAAATGTAGGACTTTTTACTTTTACTGGAGTAATATTTTATCAGGCTATCTGTACTTTTACTCAAGTAAAGGGTTTGTGTACTTCGTCCACCACCGATTACATATGTTTATGATCTATTACTGTGGTATATTTACACTGGATACAGAAACATGGACCCCCCTCGGTGGGACAGGGAGACAGGGTCCCAAACCTGGACGAGAGTTTACGCGTTTTGTTTTAAATGTTTTTCTTTGCGGTTGAATTGCTGTGTTCGACTGCACTCTGAATTATTGGTAAACATGAGTTTCCGAGACTGAAGCCGTTCGAGTGCGCCTCCTTAGTCGCAGTTCTAGATTAAAAGGATCTGGATCAGGCATTTCTTCGTTAATAGAGTTTTGCTCTCTGGCGTCTAAACTTCCCTCAACATGAATAAAACTCTGTTCTGTGCCGTTTTAATCCTGATCGTGCTGCTGTGTGTCGTAAGTAACGCTGAACACTGGAAGGGGAAATCAGATCTATCAGCATCAATCATAACATATATTCATGATTGAGCAACTGTATATACTGCAATGGATTGTTTTATTAATCTTGTGACGACCGCGGTAAGGACCCAGACGCAGATCAGGGATTAGGCTTTTTATTAAATAGAATCAACAGAGGTACAAAATGAGGCACGGAGAAATGGGCAAAACACTGAACATATACAAAATCAGGGAGACATAATAAATGAAACTCTGGCTAGGTGAGACAACGAGGAGAAATGAAAACACTGAACATATATACAGGGAGACATAATAGAAATCTGAGACAACGAACACAGGGAAGAGATAATTACATAACAAGAGGGAAACGTAAGACACGGACACTGAACCATACAAACATATAGACAATAAACGACCTGGGAGAACAGGCAGACACGTGCATAGTAAAGGGGAGGTACGCAAGGAGAAACGTTGCGTGCGTATGAGAGAGAACGGAAAACTAAGCAGGGATAGGATAATGAGAGAGAGAAATGCCGGTAGTAGGAAGCGTGAGATAATTAGTGATTAGTAGTGTTAGTAACTAAATCTAAATCCCTAACGTTAGTAGATTAGTTAGTTAGTACTGTACACATCTAACTAATATATACAAAGTGCGATCACGAAAGTAGGAAAGAAGAAAACGAGAGAATAAGCGAAGGCGGAGGAAACCCGTAATTTCTAAACACCCGAAGTGCATGACAAGACAAGGAGTGGATCTAGAAATAAACGGAACAGGAACGATAACAGACGGGAGAGCAGAACGTGACAGAACAATAAACTCAGAATATAACAGGACCCCCCCCCTAAGAAACGCCTCTTGGCGTTTAACAGGAGGAACAACAAAAACAGATAAACAAACAAGACGCAGGGAAAGCCAGGCAGACAGGGGGCAAAGCACGTGGCGGGATCTCAGAACAGGCAGGGTCAAAACACAAGGCAGAATCTCAGACAGGCAGGGTAAAGGCACGGGGCAGAATCTCAGACAGGCAGGGTAAAACACATGGCAAAATATTAGACAGCTCGGGAACAATCAAAGTCTCTGATAAGGGTTTTGTCCAATATGAACCGGGATGGGACCCAGATACGTTCCTCGGGACCGTAGCCCTCCCAGTCCACCAGGTATTGGCGACCACGGCCCCTGCGGCGAACGTCCAAAATCTTTCGGACAGTGTAGGCATCTCCACCATCAATAAGGCGGGGGGGAGGGGGTGGCTCAGGGGCGGGACACAAAGGGTGGGTTACAAGGGGCTTGAGGCGGGAAACATGGAAGGTGGGATGAATACGACGCATGGTGTGGGGTAACTTCAAAACAACAGCAGTGGGACTGATAATTCTGGAAATGGGGAAGGGACCAATAAAACGGGTGCGAGTTTGCGGTGGTCCATTCTGAGGGGAATGTCCCTGGTGGTCAACCAGACCCGCTGCCCAACCCGGTAACGGGGAGCCTTGAGCGTCCCTTGTCCGCCGTCTCCTTCATGCGGGCGCTGGCTCGGAAGAGGTTGCGACGTGTGAGGTTCCAGGCACGTCGGCATCTACGGATGAACGCCTCGGCAGAGGAACACCCACCTCCCTCTCCTGGCTAGGGAATAAGGGTGGTTGGTACCCAAGGCAGCATTCAAAGGGGGACATGCGGGATGAGGAAGAGGTTTGGGAGTTGATGGCATACTCTGCCCAGGGAAGATGTTGGCTCCAAGAGGAAGGGTTCCGGGAGCACAAGCATCGCAGAACGGTTTCAATAACCTGATTAGCCCGCTCTGTCTGGCCATTAGATTGGGGATGGAAACCTGAGGAAAGACTGACTGACGAACCAAGGAGTAAACAAAAAGCCTCCAAAACCTGGCGATAAACTGGGGACCTCTGTCGGAAACAATGTTACTGGGGATGCCATGTAAACGAAAAACGTGTTGGATAATGAGGGTGGCAGTCTCCTTGGCGGAGGGAAGCTTGGGTAAGGGGACAAAATGAACAGCCTTAGAAAAACGATCAATAACAGTCATAATGGTGGTGTTGCTGTTGGAGGAGGGTAAACCCGTAATAAAATCAAGAGCTATGTGGGACCAAGGGCGGTGAGGGATGGGTAGGGGCTGTAACAAACCAGAGGGATGCTGATGGGAAACCTTATTCTGGGCACAGACAGAGCAGGCAGAAATAAAACTCCTAACGTCCTGGACCATGGCAGACCACCAAAAACGTCTCTGGATAAAAGACATAGTCCTGTTTATGCCAGGGTGACATGACAGGCGGGAGGAGTGACCCCACTGAAGCACCTGGGATCGGACAGAACTGGGCACGAAGAGGCGGTTCGAGGGACAGCGACTGGGGCCGGCCTCACCCTCCAAGGCGGAGCGCACTGTTGCCTCAATGCGAAGTTGAACGCTGTTGATGGAGCATTGAGGCAGGATGGTGTCCGGAATGGAAACCCTGGATATGGGTTCGAAACGGCGAGAAAGGGCATCAGGCTTAGTATTTTTGGATCCAGGTCGATAAGAGAGAACAAAATTGAATCTCGAAAAGAAGAGAGACCAACGAGCCTGGCGGGAATTGAGTCTCTTGGCAGTCTGCAGGTACTCCAGGTTCTTGTGGTCTGTCCAGACCAGAAAAGGAACTTCAGCCCCCTCCAGCCAGTGCCTCCACTCCTCCAAGGCGAGCTTGACTGCGAGCAGTTCCCTGTTGCCAATGTCGTAGTTCTGCTCCGTAGGGCTGAGGCGATGGGAATAGAAGGCGCAGGGATGAACCTGCTTGTCCTTGGCGGAGCGTTGGGAAAGGATGGCACCTGCCCCAATGTTGGAAGCGTCGACCTCGACGATAAACTGGGCGGTGGGATCAGGGTGAATGAGAATGGGGTCTGAAGTGAAGCGTTGTTTAAGTGACCGGAAGGCTAGTTCAGCTTGAGGATTCCAGTGAAACCGGATCTTGATGGAGGTGAGGGCAGTGAGTGGAGCAGCAATGGTACTGTAGTTCCTGATGAACCTTCTGTAGAAATTGGCAAATCCCAGAAAGCGCTGTAACTCCTTCCGGGGACTCTGGCTGGGGCCAGTCCAAGACAGCCTTGATCTTGCGAGGATCCATTTGGATGCTCCCCGCTGAGATGACGAAGCCCAGGAAGGTGGTGGTGTGACAATGGAAGTCACATTTCTCTGGCTTCACATAGAGCCTGTTCTCAAGGAGACGCTGTAGAACTCTGCGGACCTGGGTGACATGTTCCTCCATACTCTTGGAAAAAATAAGGATATCGTCCAGGTAGACAAAACAAAACTGATTAATGAAATCCCTGAGGACATCGTTGATCAATGCCTGGAAAACGGCAGGGGCATTGGTTAACCCAAAGGCATTACCAGGTACTCCCAGTGACCTGTCGGAGTATTGAACGCCGTCTTCCACTCATCCCCCTCACGAATGCGCACCAGGTGGTAGGCGTTGCGCAGGTCCAACTTCGTGAAGACGGTAGCTTCATGAAGTTGTTCAAATGCGGACGTCATGAGGGGGAGAGGGTAGCGATTCTTGATGGTGATGTCGTTGAGCGAACGGTAGTCAATACAGGGACGAAGAGAACCGTCCTTCTTCCCCACGAAGAAGAACCCCGCTCCAGCGGGTGATGAGGATGGCCGAATGATGCCAGCGGTCAAGGACTCCTGAAGGTACGTATTCATGGCCTCCGTCTCGGGACGGGACAAGGAGAAAAGACGCCCCCCTAGGAGGGGTAGCGCCAGACAGGAGTTCAATGGCGCAATCATAGGGACGGTGGGGGGGCAGGCAGGTGGCTCGGGACTTGGAGAAGACCTCCTTGAGGTCCAGGTACTCGAAGGAAAGACCGATAGGTCAAGACTCATCTCGGAAGAAAGGGGACTCGGGACAGAAGACAGGGGACTCGGAACAGATGAATGGGCTTGCTGCAGGCATTCGGAAAGGCATTGTGGGCTCCAACCCACAATCCTGTGACTGCTCCATTCCACGGACGGATTATGCTTCACCAGCCACGGGTGGCCAAGGACAATAGGTGAGTGAGGGGAGTCAATAATGTGCAACCTTATCTTCTCCTGGTGGTTGCCGGAGGTACGCAACGTAAGAGGGGAACTGATCTGGGTAACTTGGGCCAGTCTCTGACCGTTGAGTGTGTTGGCAATAAGGGGGTGTGACAGACTGGAAACTGGAATCCCCCACTTCGCGACCACACCAGCATCCAGGAAACTCTCCTCAGCACCCGAGTCAATGAGCGCGGTGGTCTCTCGCCTCTGACCCTCCCACTCGATCGTCACCGGCAGGCAGGTCCGTTGCTTAGAGGATCGCTCAACAGGGATGACACCCACTAGTGCTCCTCGCTTAACTAGTGGGCGTTGGCTCCTTAGTAGGCAGTTGGAAATGAAGTGCCCAGACTCACCGCAGTAGAGACAGGATCGGTTGGCCATCCTGCGGTCACGCTCCTGACGAGAAAGGCGGGTCCGATCCAGCTGCATGGGTTCAGGCTCCGGGGTAGTAGATGGAGCTGCTCTAGGGTGGTTGTAGGCACCGATCGGTGACCTGACCCGGTCCTCCCAGACCCGGAAAACCTCCGGAACTACGCCAGCGACGACGCTCCTGAAGCCGGGAGTCCACGCGGATGGCAAGGCTGATCAGGTCATCGAAGGACTCTGGCAGGTCACGAGTCAGGATCTCGTCCTTAAGATGTTCGGAGAGTCCACAGATGAAGGCGTCGTACAGCGCCTTCCTTCCCCAGCCACAGGCGTTAGCCAAGGTCTGGAAACGAATGGCGTAATCCGACACCGACCCTCCCTCCTGGCGTAGGTAGAGCATCTCCCGAGCCGCGTCGTGACCCTGCTTTGACCGGTCGAAGACCCTCCTCATCTCCTCGGACAACCGGTCAAAGCTCTGACAGCAGGGAAGAGAGCCCTCCCATGCGGTGGTAGCCCAGGACTTGGCACGACCGGTCAGTTGGGTGATGACGAGGCGACCGGGATAATTCGCTGGGAAACGCGTGGA
Organism: Aldrovandia affinis; assembly: GCA_029706075.1. Lineage (NCBI taxonomy): Eukaryota > Metazoa > Chordata > Actinopteri > Notacanthiformes > Halosauridae > Aldrovandia > Aldrovandia affinis. The sequence continues at coordinate 287,437 of JAINUG010000369.1, read as the reverse complement.
TGGCTGCAGTTGGAAGATCAACTGGCACTGCGTCAGAACGCACGGCAACCCCCCGGTTCCCCTGCGTATCTCTCAGGAGGAGGCAGACGTGGTTCGCGCACCGGCGCGGAGGAAGGCTCGGGTTGAAGTGGCGCCGCGGCATGCTGGGGTGCGGGGTTAATGACCGGAGCTCGCAGCGTGAGGGTAAGCTCAGCCAAACCGGAGGTGAGAGACTGCAGGTGTTCAGTCACACGCTCCAGATGGTCCTGGTGCCGTCCGAGCATGGCACCTTGCTGCTCGAGGGCGAAGTGGAGCTGGTCTGGATCTGCTGGGTCCATCTTGGTCAGTACGTCCTGTGACGACATCATGTAAGGACCCAGACGCAGATCAGGGATTAGGCAAAAGAGTTGTTTATTCACAGGCAGGGGTCAAAACCAAGAATCAGGGAATCAGAGGTACAAAATCGTGAGGCAGAGAGAAGTAGTAATAGGGCAGTCAAAAGGTCGATACTCAGGAGTCAGAAGGGCAAAAGGACAAAATCGTTGGGCAGGCTCGGGGTCGTAATCAAAGGGTTGTCTCGGGAAATGCTAATTACTCTGGCTACGGAAAGGTAGGCTCAGGGAAATAGAATCAACGTACTGACACGGAGAAATGAAAACACTGAACATATATACAGGGAGACATAATAGAAATCAGGTGAGACAACGAGGAGAGAGAGGCTGGAACACAGGGAAGAGATAATTACATAACAAGAGGGAAACGTAAGACACGGACACTGAACCATACAAACATATAGACAATAAACGACCTGGGAGAACAGGCAGACACGTGCATAGTAAAGGAGGTACGCAAGGAGAAACGTTGCGTGCGTATGAGAGAGAACGGAAAACTAAGCAGGGATAGGATAATGAGAGAGAGAAATGCCGGTAGTAGGAAGCGTGAGATAATTAGTGATTAGTAGTGTTAGTAACTAAATCTAAATCCCTAACGTTAGTAGATTAGTTAGTTAGTACTGTACACATCTAACTAATATATACAAAGTGCGATCACGAAAGTAGGAAAGAAGAAAACGAGAGAATAAGCGAAGGCGGAGGAAACCCGTAATTTCTAAACACCCGAAGTGCATGACAAGACAAGGAGTGGATCTAGAAATAAACGGAACAGGAACGATAACAGACGGGAGAGCAGAACGTGACAGAACAATAAACTCAGAATATAACAAATCTTTCATTTTTACTTTGTAAGTACGAGGGGTGGGGTGGGGGGTTAACGCAGCAGAGGCCAGGGTTTTCATATTTGCTGTATTCGGTGGATGCACTTGTTTCTAATGTATGCATTTTGTTTCTAATGTGTTTGTGCATGCATCTTGTATTGTATTATTACTTTTTATTTTGTACATACTTTTCTTTCTGTAGTTTATTGGGGACAGGTGTTGGAAATTAGCCTCTGGTTATAAACACTTAATGCAATGCATCTGATGCTTGTTTAAAAAACAACAACATTATACCATATAAATAAATACATAAAATAAATACATAAAATATTACAATACATAAATCCTAGCAATTTACAGTATATATTAACGCTAGCTATAAATATAGTTATGAAATATGCAACTTATATTTTTCCATGTGTAAATGGCGGACACAAAACCAAGTTCCGATGTCGAGGTAATTTGAAATGTTATTATACAAATAGGCCTATGACTAAACAATGAATTGCTTGCCTGATTTCATCTAAGTAGTTGGAACCTCTCGACAGTCTATAAAATGTAGGCTATTGCCAAATACATTTTTGACCTCAGTTATTTGAATTCTTGCCCTAATTAACTACCAATATGTATTGCCCTATCTACCAAAAATATGTTTTTGATGTTCGCAATGTGCCACGTTTAGATTTTCGTGCACGTGTATAATACATTTTACTGTTTCAATATAATTTCAGTACAGTCATCTTATAGAAGCATGAAATATGTTTATGGTCTACTTAAACAAATCATTCTTAACTATGAGTGTCTCCAAATGCTAGCAATGTAAAGTTAACGATCAATGATAGCTACCAAGATGAACAAATTATGAAATGTGCGACTTTATTTTTCCATGTGTAGGCGAATGAAGGTGCGGACGGCGGACAGGTAATTTGAAATCTTATCATACAAATATTCTATAATATAATATAAACAACCAATGGTTTGCCTGATTGTATGCATTTGTTTTCTTGTGTAGGCTACAACACATTTAGATTTTTAATACTGTCATCGTACAGTAGGATTACATACAGTGGTGGACAGTAACGAAGTACTTTTACTTTACTTTTACATATTACTGTGCTTAGGCTAAGTACACTTTTCAAGTATCTGTGCTTACTTACGCATTTCCATGTTTACTTTGTTTTATTATATTATTATATTATAAAAATATATGATATATGATATGATATGATATATATATATATATACTATATATATTATATGTTTACTTTCACTCCCCTACATTTCAAAGGGCAGATGGGGTTTAAATGTAGGACTTTTTACTTTTACTGGAGTAATATTTTATCAGGCTATCTGTACTTTTACTCAAGTAAAGGGTTTGTGTACTTCCCACCACCACCGATTACATATGTTTATGATCTATTACTGTGGTATATTTACACTGGATACAGAAACATGGACCCCCCCCCCCCCCCCCCCTCGGTGGGACAGGAGACAGGGTCCCAAACCTGGACGAGAGTTTACGCGTTTGTTTTAAATGTTTTTCTTTGCGGTTGAATTGCTGTGTTCGACTGCACTCTGAATTATTGGTAAACATGAGTTTCCGAGACTGAAGCCATTCGAGTGCGCCTTTGTCACAGTTCTAGATTAAAACCAAAAATATGTTTTTAATGTTCGCAATGTGCCACGTTTAGATTTTCGCAATTTGTTTGCGGAATTATATTTCGCCTTTGGGGACAAGATCAAAATGTCTTGTGGTGGACCCCCACTTGTTTTTGTTCTCTCTGAGTTGCAGCTCAGTACAAACTCGTTCTCACGACCATTGTAGCATAGCTCCTAAACTGTACTGTGGCTATCATACAGACGGGTTGTGATCTAGCGTGTATGGTACAGACAGGTTGTGATCTAGCGTGTATGGTACAGATAGGTTGTGATCTCGCGTGTATCGTACAGACAGGTTGTGATCTAGCGTGTATGGTACAGACAGGTTGTGATCTCGCGTGTATGGTACAGACAGGTTGTGATCTAGCGTGTATCGTACAGACAGGTTGTGATCTAGCGTGTATGGTACAGACAGGTTGTGATCTCGCGTGTATGGTACAGACAGGTTGTGATCTAGCGTGTATCGTACAGACAGGTTGTGATCTAGCGTGTATGGTACAGACAGGTTGTGATCTAGCGTGTATCGTACAGACAGGTTGTGATCTAGCGTGTATCGTACAGACAGGTTGTGATCTAGCGTGTATGGTACAGACAGGTTGTGATCTAGCGTGTATCGTACAGACAGGTTGTGATCTAGCGTGACAGGTATGGTACAGACAGGTTGTGATCTAGCGTGTATCGTACAGACAGGTTGTGATCTAGCGTGTATCGTACAGACAGGTTGTGATCTAGCGTGTATCGTACAGACAGGTTGTGATCTAGGTTGTGATCTAGCGTGTATGGTACAGACAGGTTGTGATCTAGCGTGTACAGACATCGTTCTAGCGTGTATGACAGGGTTGTGATCTAGTGATCGTGTATGGTACAGAGCAGGTTGTGATCTAGCGTGTATCGTACAGACAGGTTGTGATCTAGATAGGTTGTGATCTCGTACAGACAGGTTGTGATCTAGCGTGTATCGTACAGACAGGTTGTGATCTAGCGTGTATCGTACAGACAGGTTGTGATCTAGCGTGTATCGTACAGACAGGTTGTGATCTAGCGTGTATCGTACAGACAGGTTGTGATCTAGCGTGTATCGTACAGACAGGTTGTGATCTAGCGTGTATCGTACAGACAGGTTGTGATCTAGCGTGTATCGTACAGACAGGTTGTGATCTCGCGTGTCTGTTTTAAATTCTCTTTGATATAGGGCAAGTCGAGTGCCAGCACCGTGACGATTCCGTTCCTGCTGCACCTGGGGATGACGCTGCTTCCGGCTCTTCTGCTGTGACCAGCTCGCTTGTAGCCCTTGCGCACGCGCCCTGCAGCAGGGCCCGAACCCTGAACCTCCCGCAACAACAGCACCTGCAGCAGGGCTGAACCCCTGAACCTCCCGCAACAACAGCACCTGCAGCAGGGCTGAACCCTGAACCTCCCGCAACAACAGCACCTGCAGCAGGGCCCGAACCCTGAACCTCCCGCAACAACAGCACCTGCAGCAGGGCTGAACCCTGAACCTCCCGCAACAACAGCACCTGCGGTTCCTTTCCTTCCCAGCCGCTGCATCTCACGCACTTCTCATGCTCACAGTGAAATCCTACGTATTGCTGCAATGAATGACCATTCGTGTATATGATTTGCAGGGTCGCAGAAATGCTTTAAATAAAGGGCTATGGTGATTGTTGTTTTCTTGTGTTATGATTTATGCCATGCAAATGGCAACAAGTCAAGCCTGCGCTGTGTTAAAATAAGTCTGAAGGGGGAATAAATCATGAAAGGACTTAAACACGTTTTCAACAAATGTAAATGATCATGACGCTGCTCACAGGAGTGGCTCTGGGGTGCCGGAGTTATGGTCGACAGCATGACGAGTGCCGTCTCGGAGGAGACGATGCTTCGCCTTTGTCACTGCCGGTTACAGGACTACGGCAGCGAACTACAAGGGAGGGGATTGAACTAAAAATAGCGGGAGTAATTGGCTACCAAATTGGGAGAACAAAAAAGGGAGAAAATCTTTTAAAAATAAGCTATTAGAGATGAAAAGGTACACCTCCTAGTCCTTCTCCTGAATCTGCAGAGCCCACTATAGGTGATGTCTGCTCTGGGGCTGTGACGGACCTCTCTGACAGGGAAAATAACGACTCAGACATCTGCAACATGAGTTACCTCACAGGCCAGGTAATGGAGTTTAATTTGTGCTAGCCTAGCCTGACAGGGAGCCAGTTGCGTTGAAAAGAAAACAGATCTTGCCATTTTGTAAACAACCCTGATCAGCTTGTTCTGGGATATCTGTACTTTATGCTTCGGCCATTTAGGAAATCCCCTAAACCAATGTAACAGGCAGAAGCAGTGCGCTTTAGATACAGAGGGGAAGACTACGCCCCTCTCTCATACGGGAAGAGAGACCCTCGAGTCGTGGTCTAATGGGTTCCCCACATGGCAGGCAGTGTGTGTATCCACCTGTAGAGGCATGCGGGCAGGCAGTGTGTGTATCCACCTGTAGAGGCATGCAGGCAGGCAGGGTGTGTATCCACCTGTAGGGGCATGCAGGCAGGCAGTGTGTGTATCCACCTGTAGAGGCGTGCAGGCAGGCAGGGTGTGTATCCACCTGTAGAGGCAGGCAGGCAGGCAGTGTGGTTACCCAGAGGTCCCTCTACTGAAGCTGTGCCCCCAAATCTGAACCTTAAGAGGCCCTCAAGATCAACACTGCAAGCGGAAGGTCCTAACTCCAGGGGGCGAGGGTTAAGGGGGGCGTTGACCGGGTCCCGGTGTGTTTGACCAAAGTAGGGAGGCCAGAGTGCGGGTGGCTTGCCTCACGCTAAAGGGGGAGGTTCTCTGTGGCTCAGTAGGTAGAGTGTGGTTCTGTGTGTCTCAGTAGGTAGAGTGTGGTTCTGTGTGTCTCAGTAGGTAGTGTGGTTCTGTGTGGCTCAGTAGGTAGAGCGTGGTTCTGTGTGGCTCAGTAGGTAGAGCGTGGTTCTGTGTGGCTCAGTAGGTAGAGCGTGGTTCTGTGTGGCTCAGTAGGTAGAGCGTGGTTCTGTGTGTCTCAGTAGGTAGAGCGTGGTTCTGTGTGTCTCAGTAGGTAGAGTGTGGTTCTGTGTGGCTCAGTAGGTAGAGCGTGGTTCTGTGTGGCTCAGTAGGTAGAGTGTGGTTCTCTGTGACTCAGTAGGTAGAGTGTGGTTCTGTGTGGCTCAGTAGGTAGAGCGTGGTTCTCTGTGACTCAGTAGGTAGAGTGTGGTTCTGTGTGACTCAGTAGGTAGAGCGTGGTTCTGTGTGGCTCAGTAGGTAGAGTGTGGTTCTGTGTGTCTCAGTAGGTAGAGCATGGTTCTGTGTGGCTCAGTAGGTACAGCATGGTTCTGTGTGGCTCAGTAGGTAGAGTGTGGTTCTGTGTGGCTCAGTAGGTAGAGCATGGTTCTGTGTGGCTCAGTAGGTAGAGCGTGGTTCTGTGTGGCTCAGTAGGTAGAGCGTGGTTCTCTGTGGCTCAGTAGGTAGAGCGTGGTTCTGTGTGGCTCAGTAGGTAGAGCGTGGTTCTGTGTGTCTCAGTAGGTAGAGCATGGTTCTGTGTGTCTCAGTAGGTAGAGCGTGGTTCTGTGTGGCTCAGTAGGTAGAGCGTGGTTCTCTGTGGCTCAGTAGGTAGAGCACAGCGTTTGCAACGCTTTGCAACGCTTAGATTGTGGGTTCAATCCCCACTGGGGCCACACATACCAAAAATGTATGCATTCACTACTGTAAGTCGCTTTGGATAAAAGCGTCTGCTAAATGGTGTATATATGTATATATATTAGATACAGAGGTGTGACTGACCTTCTCCTTCCCTTGTCCAGGAGGGCGCAGAGGCTATGGGAGAGAGGGGAAACACTAAAGGCCCTCAAAATGCACACCAAACACTGCAAAGTAATGTTGCACTTCACACTAAAATTAAAAGTAGGAAACGGGCAAAATGTAAGCGCCAGTCGCTATTATAACCTGCTCCAGCCGGCCTAAGGACCGAGGAGGCCACACAGGTTGGGGTCTACTACCCCCGTAGGACAGAAAGAGAGGGCCTAAGCCTCCATACGACAAAACAGGAAAATCAACAAAACAAACCCAACCAGGGCACAGCTAGTATCGGGCACACTTGTACACAAAGGGGATACACTATCGGAAGGGCAGAATGTTTGCACTCACAAAATAGCAACGCTAACAATGTAGATGGGAACAGTGGTCGCTGGTAGTTCAGCTGTTGCCTATGACGAAGTACCGGTTTTAAGTCTCCTGCTCCCTTCCGTTCCTAGTACATGCAAACATGATATTCAGTTCAAACAAGACAGATAATAATTTATACAATTACTGTAAACTTAGCTTACATTCCCCTTTTACTGTTACCAGTAAGCAGCCATTAGTTGGTCTGATCCAATGAAGATGGTAAAACCAGATGCTGTAGTGGTATAGCAGGGAAATAATTACAACTAGGTATATTCTCCTACTCACACACATACCCAAACATATGCCCGTAGAACACAACGTACTATCCCAAAGCTGCAGCGTGATTTAAACACCATAGCCGTGCCTACTTTAGCTCGTATGCTCACACAATAAACACCACTGATCAAATGTTCATCAAAACTCACCGCACTTAAGCATCTTTCTTTAGTTCAGTTGGTTTATTGGCAAAGTAAAATGAGCAGGATAACAAAGAAATCAAATACGTTGGTAATACTAACTCGTTCTTTTACTTCTGTTCACTTTTGCCTTAACGTTTTATATTTATGCGTACGGTCAAAAACGGCAGTGCTCCTGAAGCGTCCACTTCCTCACCAGTTTCAATGAAATGCGTCACTATAAATAATAGTGCATTATGGGCGATACATTTTTACATTTTAAGCATTTAGCAGACGCTCTTATCCAGAGCGACTTACAAGATGTGCATAAATACATGGGTCTGGCTTAAAGGACCACCAGCAACAATAAGCCTTAAAGTGATATTCCACATTTCAAAAATGTTAATAATATGTAAATACATAACTATGAACTTATTTCATAAAACATATACATTTATATCCTTTTAAACAAAACGTATTTCTGGCTCCTACAAAGGCATTTCATCTACGAACTACGTTCCTTGACTGTAGGCTACCCATGGAACAAAAAGAGATACCCTAATCAATCAAAATCTCTCATGTTTGTACACAGCAAAGCATTTTTGACTGGTGCCCCCCACCCCCTACAATAGCAGATAGGGGGCATCTTGAACTTTATGTTACACATATTTACAACCATATGGGGCTGGTTGTCACAAGTGGACAGACTCAAAGATAAACCCACCACCTGAAGCTGAACCTGGGGAAGACAGAGCTGCTCTTCTTCCCTGCGAAGGGCTCCCCGACGATTGATGCGTCAATCACCGTGGAAGGCTCCATAGTGTCTCCGTCTCAGTCTGCCAGGAGCCTTGGAGTGACCCTGGACAACCAGCTGTGCTTCTCGAGCCATATTGAGCGGTCACTCGGACCTGCCGTTTCTCCCTCCACAACATCCGGAGGATCCGACCGTTCCTCACCCAAGAGGCCACTCAACTCCTGGTCCAGGCCCTGGTGATCTCACGTCTGGACTACTGCAATTCCTTGCTGGCAGGCCTTCCGGCCTGTGCCATCAAGCCACTGCAACTAGTCCAGAACGCTGCCGCTCGTCTGGTGTTCAACCAGCCGAAGTTCACCCACATCACCCCTCTACTCTCCTCTCTGCACTGGCTCCCCATCGCAGCACGCATCAGATTCAAGTCACTGGTGCTTGCTTTTCAAGCGGCCAGAGGTACTGCTCCCCCATACCTCCAGTCACTCATCACGCCCTACACCCCGTCCAGACTCCTCCGCTCCGCCTCCTCTGGCAAACTGACTGCCCCATCCCTCCGGGCGCCTGGCAGCTGCTCCTCGCGGTCTCGCCTCTTCTCTGTCCTGACCCCTCGGTGGTGGAACGACCTCCCGCAATCGGTCAGGACTGCGGAATCACTTCCAATCTTCCGCAAGAGACTCAAAACCCACCTCTTTAGACTCCACTACCACTGAACACTGTCCATCTAGTCAATCTGTCATCACCACTGTTTACTTGTTCTACACTATAAAAAATAAAAAATAAACACACTAACATGTATTAATGTACATCTTGTAAGTCGCTCTGGATAAGAGCGTCTGCTAAATGCTTAAAATGTAAAAATGTATAAAAATCCCTTTAGAACACATTATATGAGGGGGGCGGCGGATAGCGTAGCGGTCTAACGCACTGTATCTTGCGGTTCGAAACCCGTCCCTACCAGACCGGCCCTGGTCGTCAGCCCTGATCGGGGGCGGCGTTTGGCTGTCCGAGCGGCGGACTCGTGTGGGGAGGGTAAATCGAAATAAATAGAGGGTGTAATTGGCTACCAGATTTGGAGAGAAACGGAAAAAAAAATCTTAAACAAATTTTAAAAAATACATTAAAATTAAAAACATGATATGGGCATCAACGCTACGCGTGCCTAGGTGAGATGGTAATGTTTGATGGTCAGGAAGTGAGTAAAAAGTGCGCCCCCTACCGACCTCTCTCCCCCACAGCGCGAGCTGAGCTTGCACGTGCACACTAAAGAAATGTGTTGACGTGTTTTGAACCCATCTGGTATTCCGTTAGCATGGCCAGTGTAACGCTTATAATACCGCGCGTGCGCAATGTGATCCATACGGCTCGTGCACATTCTGGAACGTGCACGTGCCTGTACACAACTACGGAGTAATTTGCCAGAGTCAAAGTCAGTCAGCTTTATTGTCAATCACTGTATATACACGACATACAGGGATTGAAATTGCGTTTTCTCTCACATCCACAGTGCAGTTTAAAATGAATACAAACAACAAACACACACACAATACAAAAACACACAATATAAAATCTAAATCTAAAAATATTTATAAATATACATTTGTGTGTGATTCGTGGCGGAGATTCACACTTCAGTAGTTAGGTGACGGCGTCTCACCCACCCTGACAGAGATGACGACAGACTGAATTATGGCAGCCGTGTTTCCGTGTCCGCGAGTCTTCAGTTTTTTTGGGTTTTCCAAGATGTTTTAACTCGCTTTTATGTTATGCCTTTAATGTTGCTGTTTATGTTTTAGATTATTTGTATTTGTATTTTATTTTAATTTTTAAAAATATACACTTTAGATTATACCGATGTAAAATGTACTTTCAATTCAGCTTGGTTGCTGCCACATGTACATTATGGTGTCTGATCTAATTTTTATAAACAAATAAACCGTTTACTTATTTCTGAATTTCCCCTCCGGACCACGGGGAGGCGCTGTTCAGAAATGTCATGGCGCTCGTACGTTAACGGAAAGGAAATCTGCAGGTGGATGCTTTGAACTTTTGAGCTCATCTAGTTCGGTGGCCAAACTCGCCAGAGTCGCCAACCGTGGTTCCGAAAGAGCCTTTGGCAAAACTTCTCAGCGATTTCGATCAAATTGAAGGAGTTGGGTGTGGAAAGTGTACGAACAAAATGAGTTGTCTGTGGATGGGCAATGTGAGTCTACTTTCTTTGAAATGCTAAGCTACAACACCAATGCTAACTAGCATGCAAGTACAGCTAGCCGCTAAATAGGCAACGGGTTACAGTGTTGGCTATACTACTAGCACACTAATTAGCCAACGTAGCTATATGTGGAAATACAAATATATCGATATAGCGTAATTCGTATATAGTGTTAGAAGAATTATCCAATGAGCTACTTCCAAAAACGCCGTAGCTAGTTAGACTGGATTGTTGGTTAAACATGCTAGTCAGTTATACTCGTTTGATCAGAGACTCATGCAGCTGAAACGGGTTAGTTAGCTTTCCCAGGTGACATCACGACCTCACGCTAACGTTACCTGTGTGCTCGGTAGACTGTGTGTGTCTTGCATCGCCAGCTAGCTAACAAACAAACAAGCTAGCAAAGTAATCATCAATGTGTAATTGAACAGAATATAAAGTTGGCTACGCAGAAAAGCTAGTTGACGAGGTATACTTTTACACAGTAAATGTATTAGCGTTAGCTACACTGCAGTGAAAACGGTCCCTCAACTTGAGCGCGGCTGAAGCATAAAACTCCGTGCTGTAGTGGGTTGCTCTTGTAGCAGCCAAAAGCAGGATGGGACAGCCTGATATGGGAATTTGTAGCAGTAAGAATCCGCCATAACGGACGTTCATATTACTGCACGACCACTAACGTTACGTCCTACTGACCCCCAAATATACAGAGAATATATCTTAACGTTTCTGCGCCAGCATTAAATTATGAACGCATTTTAACACTGTCTCGGCTATTGGACGCAGCCATGGTCTGTGTGATGTGTGACTGGGCTCGTGATGTTGTGCGGTTCTCCCACAGATTCGCACGGTTTCCACATGAAAAATTGCACTGTCTCTTCCTGTGCGTTTCCAACGTCATTTCCTGTTTCCTGCTAGCTGGAGCCTTACATGGACGAGAAGTTCATCTCTCGGGCCTTCGCCACCATGGGCGAGCTCGTTGTGGGCGTGAGGATCATCCGCAATAAGATGACGTGGTGAGAACAGCGTGTGTGTGTCTGTGTCCGTGTGCGCGTCTGCCTGTCTGCGTGTGTGTCTGCATTCGTCTCTGTATATATATATGTGTGTGTGAGTGAGAGAGAGTGTGTGTGTGTGTGTGTGTGTGTGTGTGTGTGTGTGTGTGTGTGTGAGTGTGTGTGTGTGTGTGTGTGTGTGTGTGTGTGTGTGTGTGTGTGTGTGTGTGTTGAGTGAGTGAGTGAGAGAGTGTGTGTGAGAGTGAGAGCGTGATATGATATGATAGTTTAATTTATATTGCGCCCCCCAACCAATAGTTACATCAGGCCGGGGCGCAGAACAATAGGAACATGCAAAGTACAGTCAGCCATCCAAACAGACAGAGAACATAAGGACATAAATACACCTGTCACACAACAGTAAAACTAACTCAGGGATTGTCTCTGGTGAAAAGGTGTGTTTTAAGCAGGGCCTTAAAAGTCTGTAGGGTGTTTGCAGACTTGATGTTTAGAGGGAGCTTATTCCACAGTTTCGGCGCAGTAACAGCGAATGCTCGGTCTCCCTTTGTCACCAATTTTGACTGCGGGATCTTCAGGCAAACTTGGTTGTTTGATCTGAGGGATCTGGAGCGAGATGATCGGACCAGGAGTTCCTCAATGTAGGCTGGAGCGAGACCGTTTAGGGCTTTGTAGACGAACATGAGGATTTTGAGGTTGACTCTCTGCTTCACAGGGAGCCAGTGGAGGGATGCAAGGACTGGGGAAATGTGGTCCCTCATTTTGGTGCCCGACACGAGTCTGGCAGCTGCGTTCTGGACGAGTTGTAGGCGGTTGATGGTTTTCTCGGCCACGCCAGAGTAGAGGGCGTTACAATAGTCCAGTCTTGACAAGATCAGAGTGCGGGTGACCCTCTGAAGGTCGCTGGGGAGAGGAATGATTCGATTTTTTTTGATACTCTTGTGTGTTGTTCTGTAGGGGTGCTGCTGGGTACTGCTTTGTGGAGTTGGCGGATGAAGCGACAGCAGAAAGGTGTCTCCGTAAGATCAACGGGAAACCTCTGCCAGGAGCCACACCGGTAACCCCGACCCCCGACCCCCGACCCCCGACCCCCCGACCCCCATATTCTCCTCACAGAATGCGGAGATGTGTGCCCTGAATGTCTCCACTTTATTCTCTGTTTGCAGCCGAAAAGGTTCAAGCTAAACCGAGCCACGTATGGGAGGCAGGGAGATAACAGGTACTAACTCTACACTACTACACACTGAGCTGTGTGAGTGTCTGTGTCTGTGCTGTTCTCCCTGCGTCTGGCTCAGTTCTGCTCCCATGTGTCCCTCTCTCTCTCTCTCTCGGTGCAGTGTCTCTGTCTCTCTCTCTCTCTCTCTCTCTCTCTCTCGGTGCAGTGTTAATGTCTCTCTCTCTCTCTCTCTCTCTCTCTCTCTCTCAGTGCAGTGTTAATGTCTCTCTCTCTCTCTCTCTCTCTCTCTCTCTCTCTCTCTCTCTGCAGGGTTAATGTTCTCTCTCTCTCTCTCTCTCAGTGCAGTTAATGTTTCTCTCTCTCTCTCTCTCTCTCTCTGCAGTCTCTCTCTCTCTCTCTCTCTCTCTCTCTCTCTCTCTCTCAGTGCAGTGTTAATGTCTCTCTCTCAGTGCAGTGTTAATGTCTCTCTCTCTCTCTCTCTCTCTCTCTCTCTCTCTCTCTCTCTCTCTCTCAGTGCAGTGTTAATGTCTCAGTGCAGGGTCTCTCTCTCTCTCTCTCTCTCTCTCTCTCTCTCTCTCTCTCTCTCTCTCTAGGACTCGAGGGGGTAGCTCAGATGGCCGCTACTCTCAGCCATACCCCTACAACCACAGCCAGTACTACCAGCAGTACCCCAACTACTACTCCAACTGGGGCTACGACCACCACGCCGGCGCCTACGGCTACAACTACAACCAGTACGACTACAGCACACAGGTGAGCTGTAGGGGCCGGCAGTGTAGTGTAATGGTTAGGGGGAGCTGGGCTTGTGACTCAGAGGTTGCAGGTTCAATTCCCAGGTGGGGCACTGCTGTTGTACCCTTGAGCTAAAGGTACTTAACCTGAACTGCTTCAGTAAAATATCCAGCTGTATAAATTGATTGTATGTAAAGAAATGTAAACTGTGTAAGAATGTGAGCTCACACTGGCTTTACACACTTTTTTAATGTTTACTTCTGATTTCCCTGTTTCTTCTCCCACTTTGGTGGCCAGCTGTATTGATCAGTCAGTAGATGAGTCCCCAGCTGATTGGCTGTCTGGGTCACATGGTGCCCAGCACTAATAGATTGTGTATATGCTCCAGCGTGGGGCCTGATTGGCTGAATTATTGATGACTGATTCATGACCGATTGTCTCTTTGTCTTCAGTCCTACGAGGAGACCGAGGACGATGGACTGGAGGGTGAGTCCGTCTGAAATCTCGAGAATTAAAATAGTCATTCAACTTAAAATGTGGGAGGTTTCCATGCGCTGCTATTGGGCCCTCAGGCTGTCTGTCCCTCACCCTGTGTGTGTGCAGACCCCTCAGCCTGTGTGTGTGCAGACCCCTCACCCCTCAGCCTGTGTGTGTGCAGACCCCTCACCCCTCAGCCTGTGTGTGTGCAGACCCCTCACCCCTCAGCCTGTGTGTGTGCAGACCCTCACCCTGTGTGTGTGCCCCCTCACCCCTGTGTGTGTGCAGACCCCACCCCTCAGCCTGTGTGTGTGCAGACCCCTCAGCCTGTGTGTGTGTGTGTGTGTGTGTGTGCAGACCCCTCACCCCTCAGCCTCAGCCTGTGTGTGTGCAGACCCCTCCTCAGCCTGTGTGTGTGTGCAGACCCCTCACCCCTCACCCTGTGTGTGTGTGTGTGTGTGTGTGTGTGTGCAGACCCCTCACCCCTCACCCTGTGTGTGTGTGTGTGTGTGTGTGTGTGTGCAGCCTGTGTGTGTGCAGACCCCTCAGCCTGTGTGTGTGCAGACCCCTCAGCCTGTGTGTGTGTGTGTGCAGACCCCTCAGCCTGTGTGTGTGTGTGTGTGTGACCCCTCACCCCTCAGCCTGTGTGTGTGCAGACCCCTCACCCCTCACCCTCACCCCTCACCCCTCACCCTGTGTGTGTGTGTGTGCAGACCCCTCACCCCTCAGCCTGTGTGTGTGCAGACCCCTCACCCCTCACCCCTCAGCCTGTGTGTGTGTGTGTGTGTGTGTGTGTGTGTGTGTGTGTGTGTGTGTGTGTGTGTGTGTGTGTGTGTGTGTGTGTGTGTGTGTGTGTGTGTGTGTGTGTGTGTGTGTGTGCAGACCCCTCACCCCTCAGCCTGTGTTGTGTGTGTTGTGTGTGTGTGCAGACCCCGGGGTGCAGCTCGATGTGACGGAGGCCAACAGGCAGTTCATGGCGGAGAGCGAGGAGCTGTACGACGCCCTGATGGACTGCCATTGGCCGGCCCGGGACTCCGCCCACCTCCCGGTCTCCCTCTAGCCCCGCCCTGCTGCAAGGTCGCGTGACACGGCTGTGGGAGGACTGCCTGTCGGAGAGGTTAAAGGTCAAAGGTCATTTTGAGGCAGAGGCTCCTGGTTGATGGTGGACTGGGAGAACCTGCCCCCCCCCCCCTCCCTCCCCCAGGAGCCTATGGGAACCCAGCAGGGTTTAAGCCCCTTGCGAACATTTTGAAATTCACTGCATAAAGAATTGTCCTGTGGCCTGCGTCCAGTTCTCCTGCCCTCACTGGGCTGGACCCTGTCATGTGACCCTGTCATGTGACCCCGTGCCATGTGACCCCGTCATGTGACCCCCTCCATGTGACCCTGCCATGTGACCCTGCCATGTGACCCCGTCATGTGACCCCCTCATGTGACCCCCTCATGTGACCCCCTCATGTGACCCCCTCATGTGACCCCCTCATGTGACCCCCTCATGTGACCCCGCCATGTGACCCCGTCATGTGACCCTCTCATGTGACCCCGCCATGTGACCCCGCCATGTGACCCTCCATGTGACCCCATGTGACCCCCTCATGTGACCCTCTCATGTGACCCTCTCATGTGACCCTCTCATGTGACCCTCTCATGTGACCCTCTCATGTGACCCCGCCATGTGACCCTCTCATGTGACCCCGCCATGTGACCCCGCCATGTGACCCTCTCATGTGACCCCGCCATGTGACCCTCTCATGTGACCCTCTCATGTGACTGTGTGCACCAGCGTTTCGTGTTCCCTGTTTAGTGCAGGCGTGTCTGCAGACGCAGTTGTCCAGCGTCCCGTGGGAGCGGATGTGGGTTTGAGGGGTTTGAGCGAGTGTGAGGCGTCCTGCTCAAGGCCATTCGAGCGTCTGAGTTTAGCGGAATCTAAGCGGTCAGCCCCGTTGTCTGAGTTTAGCGGAATCTAAGCGGTCAGCCCCGTTGTCTGAGTTTAGCGGAATCTAAGCGGTCAGCCCCGTTGGTCTCGGTCACATGGCGGGCGTGTGAAGCTTGGCTCGGGGACCGCGTCCGCTGAACGCGTTCGGAGCGTGACCTAGAGAGGGCGCGTGTCCGCTACGCTACGCTACATCCGTGCGTTGGGTCAATACTGCATTCCCCCCACAATTACATTTCAAAAAGATCCGTTTCGAATCAATGGGAAAGAATCCATGAAAAATGCACATTTTTACAGTAAATTCTCCGTCTTGTATTTTTTTTGTTGCAAAACCGAATAAAGAAATGTATTTCTCTTTTGATGGCGTGCTGTTTTAAATGTGTGGAGTGTGAACAGGGTCCGGGTCTCGGGAGGAAGGGGCGCTTGACGTTAACGCACGCGGCTGAATGTGTGACGGTATTACAGAGCTGTGTGGAAACGCCCTCTCTGAGCTGGGGGGTGGAAACATTTTTACATTTTAGGCATTTAACAGATGCTCTTATCCAGAGCGACTTACAAGATGTGCATTAAAACATGGTAGGAACAATCATAGTTTTCACAAGAGATCAGTGCAGTAATACAGCGATAGACATCATTGCAGGCAGCTGCATACCATACCTGTAACAGTGGGAAGGAAAAGGTTAGTAATTTAAAAAATATATTTTTTAACTAAATGAGAAGGCAGGGATAAATATACAGGAAGTGTTGAGCAAGTCAGCAGTGGTAATGACATTAGGCTGGATGTACAGAATTCAGTGGTAGTGGAGTCTGAACAGGTGGGTTTTGAGTTTTGAGTTTTGCGGAAGATCGTAGGTGATTCCGCGGTCCTGGCCGATTGCGGAAGACCTTGCTATGTGCGCATGTGCGAGTGGTAGACAGAAGGGGAAAACGCAAATACGATACAGCTGCAACCTCGAGGGAACGCACGAGACACCACGATCCGGGAGTGTGTGCTTACTCGCTGAAGCTCCCGCCCAACAGTCACGGGGGTCTCGTGTTTTAGCTGCGCTACACATGATTATAGGTTACCAGGGCGGCCCTGAGCATGCTGGGATGTTAATTAATTAACCGCACCTGTTCTCAGTATTCTTTGCGTCCCTCACTTACACACGTGTTTCCGCCTTCGTAGCCACTCCCTGTATATTTTTACATTTTACATTTTAGGCATTTAGCAGCCACTCTTATCCAGAGCGACTTACACAGTTGATGACACAGGTTGTGGTGGGTCATGAAATAAATATGGAAGATTTTTACATTTATTTTTAATTGCCAGACATCATGGACTTTCTATTGACATCCACCCGAGTTAAATACACTCATTGTACATGCCGTGATTTTGACACATTAAAACATTTGAATTCCATATTTGAACATAGGTTCGTTATTTTAAATAAGGGGGGCGGACCACTGCACTGGTCGAATGGGGACCAGCGCTTTGCTTTATTAACGTAGTCTCAGTACAGTTGCGTTGCACGTTTGCTCTACATTTGTTCAGAAGGTTAATACTGATAATTGTTATATGTGCAAACATGACAGTCCGATACTGCGCAGGCAACCAAAGTAGTACTGTAGATTTTTACTAAAAATCAATAAAGTAAGGCATTCTCATTTAAAAAAATGCTTCGCACGAGGGCATGTTGTCACTAAATTCTGAGGGCATCATGCGGCGAGAAGTCCTGCGCACGTTCACCGATACGTATCGTGCGCGGATCGGCCACGCGGACGCCGTAAAGATCGACGAGCCGGCGCTGAGTTTTTACGCAGCATGACGCCCTCAAGCACCCACCGAATATCGCCCGACGTTGGTGACGTCGTCTGCGTCAGTCTCGGGGCCGGACCTGTGACGTCACGTCTGTCGAATCGGACACACGGAAAAGCCTTCTGAAAGAAGCTTATTTTTACAAGTAAGGTTTTTGTTATTACAGAATTGTGAAATTAACACCCCTGGTATATGTGAGGTCGGATTTTTAGGGTTCTTTTCCTCTCAACTCGTGTGTCAAAGCCGTCATGAAAACAGTAGGTTAGCCCACTCAACGCTGCGGTCAAGAAAGTGTAGCCGACATTAGCCAGCTAACGGACAACCTGATCTTATCTGCACCTCTCTGTCTCCCACAATATAACTGCTGCAAGTGAAACTTTGGTAGCTGTTTAACTAATGTTTGTTACAGTTATAGATGATAGGCGAGGCTTCATTTTCGCTTAAGCTAACGGTACATGGCATATTTAAACGGATAGGAGCTGACCAGCTAACGTTAGCTTGTTCACGGTGGGGTGAGGAGAGGGGCTAGTGTGTGTGTGTGTGTGTGTGTGTGCGCGTGTGTGTGTGTGTACATATAAGTGCAAGCTATAACGACGGATCGATTACAGGTTAACGTTAAAACTAAGCAACGTTATCCAACTGTTAAACGTGAGTGCGATAACTGAGGCCATAGCTTCTCTGAATGGACTGGCTTGTCTAAGCGGACACGGGCTCGGGTTAGTGAGCGTTTCTCGTGGACACTGGCGTTAGTTGGTGACTCGCTGTTGCTATCCCACAGCGCTGCTGAGCTGCAGTGGTGATGCTGGTCATTCTGGTGCAGCTGGGCTGTTCTTGTGTGAAACACGGGCTGCCTATTAAACATTTAAACTCATTTACATTACAGGCATTTAGCAGACGCTCTTATCCAGAGCGACTAACAGTTTACATTTATTTACAATCCATTTATACAGCTGGATATTTTACTGAAGCAATTCAGGTTAAGTACCTTTAGCTCAAGGATACAACAGCAGTGTCCCACCTGGGGATTGAACCTGCAACCTTAACGTTTCAAGCCCAGCTCCCTAACCATTATACCACACATGTCTGTCCTTTCACCTGTCGGCGCGTTAAGACCGACAGTTTATTTGACTGAATTCGTACGCTGTATATAAATTGTCGGTCTAACGTTCGCTAAAACTGATGGAGTCCATCATAACGGCGGCTCCACTGCCAAATAGTGCGCCTTTGACGGTGCACAGGCGCCACAGAGAATCGCCGTTTCCTGCAACATCGTGACCCCACTGTAAACAACTCAAACGCCAGTGCGTTGCTGCTGCGTGCTCGCGCGCGGTGCCGTGCTCGCGCTGTTTCACGTGCGTGACGACCCCTTCAACACTGTTGTACACACGCTGTTAAAACTGGCGGAGACATTTAACGGAGAAATGCGTACACTATTGACCAAATAGCTCCCCTGTAATATGCATGTGTAACTCAGATCGTACTGTGCGCATGACGAAAGCTGTGTAAATGTGTACATCGCTTCTAGTGTCTGTCACACAATCGACAGGAAGTGGCATTATATAAAAGTTGTTATTTATGATACATTACATTTACATTTTAAACTCTTATCCAGAGCGACTTACAAGATGTGCATTAATACATGATAGGAACAGTCTTAGTTCGCGTGAGAGACCAGTGCAGTAATACAGCGATAGACATCATTGCAGGCAGCTGCGTACCATACCTGTAACTAACTTTAATTTATTTTATTTACATTTTAAATTTTTTTCCATTAAATGGAGTAAGCAGGGGTATATAGTGTTGAGCAAGTAGGCAGTGATGATGACAATTGGCTAGATGTACAGAGTTCAGTGTGTAGTGGAGTCTAAGGTGGGTTTTGAGTCTCTTGTGGGAGATCGCAAGTGATTCCGCGGTCCTGACCGATTGCGGAAGGTTGTTCCACCAGCGAGGGACCAGGACAGAGAAGAGACGAGACTGCGAGGAGCGGCTGCCAGGCGCCCGGAGGGAAGGGACAGTCAGTTTGCCAGAGGAGGCGGAGCGGAGGGGTCTGGGAAGTGTGTAGGGAGTGATGAGTGACTGGAGGTATGGGGGAGCAGTACCTCTGGCCGCTTGATAAGCAAGCACCAGTGATTTGAATCTGATGCGTGCTGCGATGGGGAGCCAGTGCAGAGAGGAGAGTAGAGGGGTGACGTGGGTGAACTTCGGCTGGTTGAACACCAGGCGAGCGGCAGCATTGATAGACTGAGTTTTCACACACAACAGGTTTCACAGTGAAGATTAAACACGTCACATAATAAGTATATATTTCTGTACAGGACGAAACAGAGTTGTGTGGTTGTATTGTGGTTGTGTTTCGGTTGGAGCAGGGTAATGTGGTTGTGTTTGTGTTTCGGTTGGAGCAGGGTAATGTGGTTGTGTTTCGTTTTGGAGCAGGGTAATGTGGTTGTATTGTGGTTGTGTTTCAGGGTAATGGGTTGTATTGCAGCAGGTAATGTGGTTGTATTGTTTGTGTTTCGGTTGGATAATGTGGTTGTATTGTGGTTGTGTTTCGGTTGGAGCAGGGTAATGTGGTTGTATTGTGGTTGTGTTTCGGTTGGAGCAGGGTAATGTGGTTATATTGTGGTTGTGTTTCGGTTGGAGCAGGGTAATGTGGTTGTATTGTGGTTGTGTTTCGGTTGGAGCAGGGTAATGTGGTTATATTGTGGTTGTGTTTCGGTTGGAGCAGGGTAATGTGGTTGTATTGTGGTTGTGTTTTGGTTGGAGCAGGGTAATGTGGTTGTATTGTGGTTGTGTTTCGGTTGGAGCAGGGTAATGTGGTTGTATTGTGGTTGTGTTTTGGTTGGAGCAGGGTAATGTGGTTGTATTGTGGTTGTGTTTCGGTTGGAGCAGGGTAATGTGGTTGTATTGTGGTTGTGTTTCGGTTGGAGCAGGGTAATGTGGTTATATTGTGGTTGTGTTTCGGTTGGAGCAGGGTAATGTGGTTATATTGTGGTTGTGTTTCGGTTGGAACAGGGTAATGTGGTTATATTGTGGTTGTGTTTCGGTTGGAGCAGGGTAATGTGGTTATATTGTGGTTGTGTTTCGGTTGGAACAGGGTAATGTGGTTATATTGTGGTTGTGTTTCGGTTGGAGCAGGGTAATGTGGTTATATTGTGGTTGTGTTTCGGTTGGAGCAGGGTAATGTGGTTATATTGTGGTTGTGTTTCGGTTGGAGCAGGGTAATGTGGTTGTATTGTGGTTGTGTTTTCTCCTGCAGGTGCAGCTCAGACCAGCCCTGCCGCAAGCTCCGCCCCCCGTCTCAGTCCTCCATCGCCCGGTTGGTGTTTGGAGAGTGATTGACAGCAGCCATGTCGTATGGGAAGCCAGACGGCTACCGCTCGCAGCCGCGGGACTTCAGCAGCCTCATCCAATCATGCAGCTCCAACATCCAGAAGATCACGCAGAACAGTGAGTACACACACACACACACACACATACACACACACACACACGCACACACACGCACACACATACACACTATACACACACACACACTATACACACACACACACACACACACACACACACACTCACACACACACACACACACACGCACACACATACACACTATACACACACACACACACACACGCACACACATACACACTATACACACACACACACACACACACACACACGGTAGGCCTGCCTAAAGGAATTGCAGTAGTCCAGACGGGAGATCACCAGGGCCTGGAGCAGGAGGTGTGTGGCCACAGTTAAGTGCATTAACCCTGTTGTCTTTGTGTTGTCTCTGTGTCTGTGCACAGCTGCCCAGATCAAAAGCATGCTGTCCCAGCTGGGCTCTCGAGAGGACACCCCTGAACTGCAGGACAGACTGTACGTGAACTCCATTTCCCATGAGCACACTAACTCTGCCCGCACAGCACATGAGGAAGAACTCCATTTCCCATGAGCACACTGAACATCGCAAGCACAGTGTCATTATACTGTCGGAACAATGAAGTTAGAATAAAAATGGTATATTCTCTGAATCCAGTAGCCTTAACAGTGAAACGCCCTTGTTTAAAGTCCAGCACTCTGAATACTGAACACAAGTGGTGTTACGTGTTAAAACCCCCTCACTTATCCTACATGTAAAATATATTTATTTGATTTAATATAATAATCGCTACACAGGATACCAATTATCAATCAAATCTCAGAATTCGTTCAGGCAGCCCAAACTGGTGGATCAACCTTCATCAAAATATACAACTCACAATTCAATTAATATACGCCATTTAGCAGACGCTTTTATCCAAAGCGACTTACAGTAGTGAATGCATACATTTTCAGTATATGTGGCCCCAGTGGGGATTGAACCCACAACCTAAGCATTGCCAATGCTGTGCTCTACCTACTGAGCCACAGAGAACCACTCAAATTTAACAATTGGTTTAACAGCTGGTTTATTCAGTCACAACAGTTAGACAAAACATTCAACGTCCAATCTACAGACGTAGGTTCAACTACCTTAACAAATACTAAGTCGGAACATCCAATATGTAGGGTTTAGTTCTGTCTCCTCACATATGGAATATTTATCGCTACCATTTCACAGGCTTGCTCGTACCACGTCAAGCTCCGCTCTCATCTGGCAGCAAAAGACATAAGTTCCAAAGTGGATATTCCGGCTTAACAAATACTAAATTCTAAACATAAAATGTACATGTAACAATCACAAAAGAGATGGAACGGAAGACAATGATACCAAACCAAGCTTGTCTCTCTCCAAGAACAAACACACGCAGGCACAGTGTCGCCAGTGGGTCAGACTTTGGCTCACTCCCTTCTTAGCCCATAATTTACAATTTGAGGGGAGTTCCAGCACAAGCCAGGTTCAGACTCCCTTTTTATTTGTATAGCGCTTTTCACAATAGAATTGTCACAAAACGCTTAACAGAGGGGGAACCCAGGCCTAGACCCCCAAAAGCAAGCCTAACGGCAACAGTGGCAAGGAAAAACTCCCTAGGTAGGGAGAAACCTTGGGAGGAACCAGACTCTCTCTGCCTGCGCAGGATGGTACCTCCCCGACACCACCCTGACCCCTAACCCTGACCCCTGACCCTGACCCTGACCCCTGACCCTGACCCCTAACCCTGACCCTGACCCCTAACCCTGACCCCTGACCCTGACCCCTAACCTGACCAATCAGCGCCCTGACCAATCAGCGCCCTCTCAGAAAGAGAGCCCGCAATCCCAGAGTGCATTGCACCACGGTGTAGGCCTCCGCTTTCACTTTTACACGCGAAGAACAGAACAGATCCTCAGTACTGAAACGGGAGCCAAATGAGAGAGATGCTCAATTTAATGTCCTGCACAGGTGAGGGTTTGAAACACAGGTTTTGACTTGGTTGAGTTCTGGTCTCATGCTGTTATGAGCTGAAGCTGAGCTGCTGTGTGTTCCTGCTCTGCAGACAGCAGCTGCAACACTACACCAACCAGCTGGCCAAAGAGACCAGCATACACCTGAAACACCTGGGGCTCTCCCCTCAGCCCTGTCCCCTCCGAGCAGGTGAGTGTGTGTGTGTGTGTGTGTGTGTGTGTGTGTGTGTGTGTGTGTGTGTGTGTGTGTGTGTGTGTGTGTGTGTGTGTGTGTGTGTGTGTGTGTGTGTGTGTGTGTGTGTGAGTGTGTGTGTGTGTGTGTGTGTGTGTGTGTGTGTGTGTGTGTGTGTGTGTGTGTGTGTGTGTGTGTGTGTGTGTGTGTGTGTGTGTGTGTGTGTGTGTGTGTGTGTGAGTGTGTGTGTGTGTGTGTGTGTGTGTGTGTGTGTGTGTGTGTGTGTGTGTGTGTGTGTGTGTGTGTGTGTGTGTGTGTGTGTGTGTGTGTGTGTGTGAGTGTGTGAGTGTGTGTGTGTGTGTGTGTGTGTGTGTGTGTGTGTGTGTGTGTGTGTGTGTGTGTGTGAGTGTGTGTGTGTGTGAGTGTGAGTGTGAGTGAGTGTGTGTGTGTGTGTGAGTGTGTGTTGTAGTGCTTGTGTGTGTGTGTGTGTGTGTGTATATTAGTGTGTGTGTATATTAATGTGTGTGTGTATATTAATGTGTGTGTGTATATTAGTGTGTGTGTATATTAATGTGTGTGTGTATATTAATGTGTGTGTGTATATTAGTGTGTGTGTGAGTGTGTGTGAGTGTGTGTGTGTGTGTGTGTGTGTATATATTAGTGTGTGTGTATATTAGTGTGTATTTGAGTGTGTAATGAGCCCCTCCCCTCCCAGAGGCAGCAGAAGCTGCAGAAGGAGCGTCTCATGAGCGATTTCTCCGCCGCGCTCAATAACTTCCAGGGAGCTCAGCGCCGCGCGGCCGACCAGGAGAAGGAGTCTGTGGCCAGGGCCCGCGCCGGGTCCCGCCTCTCTGTGAGCACAGCGCTGCCATTGGGCCCTTCCCCTGTCACTCACCCGCCTCCTCCACTCCTGCGCCGCCTTCAGAACCCCACTGCCTGCACCCGCTCTTCTGTTCATTGTTATATATAATATGCGCCATTTAGCTGAGCCACACAGAACCACGCTCTACCTACTGAGCCACACAGAACCACGCTCTACCTACTGAGACACACAGAACCACGCTCTACCTACTGAGACACACAGAACCACGCTCTACCTACTGAGACACACAGAACCACGCTCTACCTACTGAGACACACAGAACCACACTCTACCTACTGAGACACACAGAACCACGCTCTACCTACTGAGCCACACAGAACTATGCTCTACCTACTGAGCCACACAGAACCACGCTCTACCTACTGAGACACACAGAACCACACTCTACCTACTGAGCCACACAGAACCACACTACCTACTGAGCCACACAGAACCACGCTCTACCTACTGAGCCACACAGAACCACGCTCTACCTACTGAGCCACACAGAACCACGCTCTACCTACTGAGACACACAGAACCATGCTCTACCTACTGAGCCACACAGAACCATGCTCTACCTACTGAGCCACACAGAACCACGCTCTACCTACTGAGCCACACAGAACCACGCTCTACCTACTGAGACACACAGAACCACACTCTACCTACTGAGACACACAGAACCACGCTCTACCTACTGAGCCACACTCTACCTACTGAGCCACACAGAACCACGCTCTACCTACTGAGACACACAGAACCACACTCTACCTCCTGAGCCACACAGAACCACGCTCTACCTACTGAGCCACACAGAACCACACTACCTACTGAGCCACACAGATCCACACTCTACCTACTGAGCCACACAGAACCACACTCTACCTACTGAGCCACACAGAACCACACTCTACCTACTGAGCCACACAGAACCACACTCTACCTACTGAGCCACACAGAACCACACTCTACCTATTGAGCCACACAGAACCACACTCTACCTACTGAGCCACACAGAACCACACTCTACCTACTGAGCCACACAGAACCACACTCTACCTACTGAGCCACACAGAACCACACTCTACCTACTGAGCCACACAGAACTACACTCTACCTACTGAGCCACACAGAACCACACTCTACCTACTGAGACACACAGAACCACGCTCTACCTACTGAGACACACAGAACCACACTCTACCTACTGAGACACACAGAACCACACTCTACCTACTGAGACACACAGAACCACGCTCTACCTACTGAGCCACACAGAACCACGCTCTACCTACTGAGCCACACAGAACCACGCTCTACCTACTGAGCACACATAACCACACTCTACCTACTGAGACACACAGAACCACACTCTACCTACTGAGCCACACAGAACCACGCTCTACCTACTGAGACACACAGAACCACACTCTACCTACTGAGACACACAGAACCACGCTCTACCTACTGAGACACACAGAACCACACGATCAGCCACACTAATTCTGTTCTGTTTCACTGCGCTCTCTAATTCACAGGCTGACGACAGCAATCGTGACGAGCAGCTTGTCTCCTTCGACAAGTGAGTGAGCGTGTGCGTCGTGGGAGCTCACGACTGATCACAGATCAGTGCCAGTGGATCAGTAATACGTGGGATTTGCAGTAATGGCTGGGGCCTGTGTTTGGGGTAATTAAGGCCTGTGTTTGGGGTAATTAAGGCCTGTGTTTGGGGTAGTTAAGGCCTGTGTTTGGGGTAATTAAGGCCTGTGTTTGGGGTAGTTAAGGCCTGTGTTTGGGGTAATTAAGGTCTGTGTTTGGGGTAATTAAGGCCTGTGTTTGGGGTAATTAAGGCCTGTGTTTGGGGTAATTAAGGCCTGTGTTCGGGGTAATAAGGCCTGTGTTTGGGGTAATTAAGGCCTGTGTTTGGGGTAGTTAAGGCCTGTGTTTGGGGTAATTAAGGCCTGTGTTTGGGGTAATTAAGGTCTGTGTTTGGGGTAATTAAGGCCTGTGTTTGTTTGGGGTAATTAAGGCCTGTGTTTGGGGTAATTAAGGCCTGTGTTTGGGGTAATTAAGGCCTGTGTTTGGGGTAATTAAGGCCTGTGTTTGGGGTAATTAAGGCCTGTGTTTGGGGTAATTAAGGCCTGTGTTTGGGGTAATTAAGGCCTGTGTTTGGGGTAATTAAGGCTGGTGTTTGGGGTAATTAAGGCCTGTGTTTGGGGTAATTGGGGCCTGTGTTTGGGGTAATTAAGGCCTGTGTTTGGGGTAATTAAGGCCTGTGTTTGGGGTAATTAAGGCCTGTGTTTGGGGTAATTAAGGCCTGTGTTTGGGGTAATTAAGGCCTGTGTTTGGGGTAATTAAGGCCTGCGTTTGGGGTAATTGGGGCTGGTGTTTGGGGTAATTAAGGCCTGTGTTTGGGGTAATTAAGGCCTGCGTTTGGGGTAATTAAGGCCTGCGTTTGGGGTAATTAAGGCCTGTGTTTGGGGTAATTGGGGGCTGGTGTTTGGGGTAATTAAGGTCTGTGTTTGGGGTAATTAAGGCCTGTGTTTGGGGTAATTAAGGCCTGCGTTTGGGGTAATTAAGGCCTGCGTTTGGGGTAATTAAGGCCTGCGTTTGCAGTAACGATGACTGGGGCAGCCCGATGCAGAGCCAGACAGTGGAGGTGTCCGTCACCGAAGAGGATCTGGAGCTCATCAGGGAGCGAGAGACCAACATCCGCCAACTGGAGGTGAACAACACACACTCCTATTGGCTGGCCTCAGACAACACACACTCCTATTGGCTGGCCTCAGACAACACACACCCCTATTGGCTGGCCTCATAGACAACACACACTCCTATTGGCTGGCCTCACAGACAACACACACTCCTATTGGCTGGCCTCAGAGACAACACACACACTCCTATTGGCTGGCCTCACAGACAACACACGCCCCTATTGGCTGGCCTCAGAGACAACACACATCCCTATTGGCTGGCCTCACAGACAACACACACTCCTATTGGCTGGCCTCACAGACAACACACACTCCTATTGGCTGGCCTCACAGACCACACACCCCTATTGGCTGGCCTCACAGACCACACACCCCTATTGGCTGGCCTCAGAGACAACACACACTCCTATTGGCTG
Source organism: Aldrovandia affinis (assembly GCA_029706075.1). NCBI lineage: Eukaryota > Metazoa > Chordata > Actinopteri > Notacanthiformes > Halosauridae > Aldrovandia > Aldrovandia affinis. Next base: position 260,412 of record JAINUG010000369.1, on the reverse strand, counting down.
GCCTATATGATTGTAAAGATGCTTATTTCCTCATCGCTCGAAAGGGGGGAATGCACACCCAACCAAAGAACGTTGGACTCTGCCCTTCAACATACGTTTTGTATTTCTTGACAACGAGAAAGATTTTTCAGATTTTTAAAACCTCATCGTCGTGACGAAGGTAGTCAGAGAAACGTGATCTTTGGCTCCAGATCACTTAATTTCCCTTTCTCTTCGTAGTCGGACATCATGGACGTCAACCAGATCTTTAAGGACCTGGCAGTTATGATTCACGACCAGGGAGACATGATCGGTGAGTGAACTCTGCCTGGGAAGGCTGGCTTTTAAACATCCTCATTCAGCGCTCTCCCCTCTGGCTAACGTGGTGTCTCTTCCCTGTCTCAGACAGCATAGAGGCTAAGGTGGTGTCTCT
>JAINUG010000369.1:255000-257500 GCA_029706075.1 Aldrovandia affinis | reverse complement strand
TGTGACCGTTTACAGTTTACAGTTTAAGCATTTAGCAGGATGTGCATTAATACATGGTAAGATTAATCATTGTGACACCATACCTGTAACACTGGGGAGGAAAAGGTTAGTAGATTTTTAAATAACAAAAACTCTTTAAGTTTTAAACAAGTGTACATATTACAAAATGCAGTTTTAAACGTGTAGGCGGTGGTGATGACAATTTAGCTAGATGTACAGAGTTCAGTGGTAGTGGAGTCTGAAAAGGTGGGTTTTGAGTCTCTTGAAGAAGATCGCAAGTGATTCCGCGGAAGGTCGTTCCACCAGCGAGGGATCAGGACAGAGAAGAGGCGAGACCGCGAGGAGTGGCTGCCAGGTGCCAGGAGGGATGGGGCAGTCAGTTTGCCAGAGGAGACATTTTCTCCCAGCCTAGCCCGGGACTCAGTGGTTTGAGTGGCTGTTTTGTAACGGCTATGCGGTTCAGAAGGTATTCTGCTGAAAAGGCCGACTTGACATCACTGAATGTTTGGAAAACTCAAGTCATGTGACACTATCCCCGGTATAACATGATGGATGTTTTCTCCTGCATATTTATTAATTGATATTTATTTAGAATTTATTTTGAACGCTGCCGCCGCCTGGTGTTCAACCAGCCGAAGTTCACCCACGCCACCCCTCTACTCTCCTCTCTGCACTGGCTCCCCATCGCAGCACGCATCAGATTCAAGTCACTGGTGCTTGCTTTTCAAGCAGCCAGAGGTACTGCTCCCCCATACCTCCAGTCACTCATCACCCCTACACACCTCCCAGACCCCTCCGCTCCGCCTCCGCTGGCAAACTGACTGCCCCATCCCTCCGGGCGCCCGGCAGCGCTCTCGCGGTCTCGCCTCTTCTCTGTCCTGGTCCTCGCTGGTGGAACGACCTTCCGCAATCGGTCAGGACTGCGGAATCACTTCCAATCTTCCGCAAGAGACTCAAAACCCACCTCTTCAGACTCCACTACCCCTGAACACTGTCCATCTAGTCAATCTGTCGTCACCACTGCTTTATCTACACTATATTTAAAAAAAACTAAAAACACACTAACCTTTTCTTTCCCAGTGTTACAGGTATGATGCGCAGCTGCCTGCAATGATGTCTATCGCTGTATCACTGCACTGATCTTGTGCGCTAACTATGATTGTTCCTACCATGTATTAATGCACATCTTGTAAGTCGCTCTGGATAAGATCGTCTGCTAAATGCTTAAAATGTCAAATGTAAAATGTAACTTCCACGGACGTTGAAAAGGGCAGCAGCACCAACGCTAAGCTTGAATAAACACGCTGTTCATCTCGTAAAGGGCGAATCTTTAATACGATAACACGGCTGTGTGGCAGGAAGTAGCGGACTGCTCACGTCTTCCATTCTCAAGGCAGGGTTAAGGTAAAGACATTACACGAAGCGTCCAGCAGGGGGCAGTGCTGCTCCAGCTGAGCTGCCGCAGAGAGGCTTAACGCAGAAAGCGCAGCCGGGCGCATCTTGGGCAGGGCAATGCGGGCCATCCATAATCACACACTATGTTCATAACATGGGACTGTTTAAATTCTACTGAAACACATTATTCCATGAAGAAACCACAGATTTGATATATTAATGCAAGTCAGTCAGTGTAAGTAATGCAGTCAATCAGTGTTCAGTTGTTTAGACCAATTGAGTCACATTAGATCAGTGGTTTCTTTGAGAAAGAACCTGGGACCTGTTTTACCTTTCATTATAAGTAATGATAAGATTCTAGATCAGCAGTCCTACATGCTTGAATTTGGGGTTTCAAAACTTCCTTCTGTTTTCATGTTCTGTATCATTTTGTTACACTGCATATTTTTATAAATGAGACATATGGTACTACTGAACTACAGTTTGATTTTAGTAACATGCTTTTGAGCATCACACTGAGAGGAAAAGAAACCACAGTATTATATTATATTCAAAAAATGCACGCACACACACACACACACACACACGACTTAAATATACACTCTTATATATTTGCTACATCTATGCATATGGCTGAAAAACTGATCCAGGGTCAGGGAGGTGAGAAGTATTTTGCCTTTCATTGGAGACGGGTGTATTTGCCTCTTATTTCCCAATCAAAATGGATGGATTGATTGATTGAAAATGTTTATTTTAACAGGGAAACACACTGCTACATGCCCAAACAATACACTTTTAAACATCACGTTTTTAGAAAACTGGCTATAAAGAAAAGGGCGTGACTACACTAAACTAGCAAAACGTGAAACAGAAATTAATTGCATATTTGTAAGTTGTCCTGCATGACAGAGATAACGTTGTTTTAATGATAATTAGACTAGCTTATTGCTCGTGAGTACCGAGGCTAGTAATGACGAAATGACAGCGTGAAGGTGGCAAGTCCTACTGACCTACCTCATTGTTTTCTTAATGGATATATAACATAAAAAGTAAGTAAGTGTTGTTTAATCATGGTTTCATAATTAAAACAGTGTCAACCTGAGTG
>JAINUG010000369.1:242500-245000 GCA_029706075.1 Aldrovandia affinis | reverse complement strand
AATTACACAAAATCTATATTCTTTTATTTATTATTTTCTTATTTACATGCGTTTTATTAATTTATTTTATATGTAGCCTACTGTATATTCAGCGGGAAACTCGTAGCCCTCCCTTCTGTGACCCCATTTCCTGTCATGTTGCCCCTTAAAACTGTGGGTTTCCCCTGCCTCTTTCCCTTTCGATGTCAAATATGGAAAGAGGCACGTGTCCATGTTCCCCAGACCCGTTATTTAGTTTACCCCTATAATTCATAAACGATGACTGACGAGACGATTTCTTCGGAATCACGTCACTGCACAAGACCTATTAATGTGTGTTAACAGAATATTGAACTGGAGAACATAGGACCCTGGGAACATAGATACAGTCCCGAAAGAACTGGTAGCTTGGTTCTCAGTGGGAGCTATGCTACACTAAGCTATGCTATGCTATGCTATGCTATGCTATGCTATGCTATGCTAAGCTAAGCTAAGCTAAGCTATGCTATGCTATGCTATGCTATGCTATGCTATGCTACACTACGCTAAGCTAAGCTATGCTATGCTACACTATGCTAAGCTAAGCTAAGCTATGCTAAGCTAGCTCAATAGCCTCAGGGACAACACACCTGTATGAATCAGCAACAGAAGTGTGAGGTGCCCCTGGTGCCTTGTGCTCAGTGCAGGAGGGACATATGCCCTGCGGATTCTCACAGCACTATTTTCACCTGAATACGGGGCCGTTCGTAACCCTGTGGGGATGGGGTGGTGGGGGGTCGGGCTCAGTGCTGCCCCATATATGAATATGAATTATGTCATCTGGATATTTATGGATTAATCACTGCAGTGGGCACAGACCAATATTTACACTCTTTAAGGGTCGGCATGACGACACGGCACACTTTCTAGATCTCAACTCAGCTCAGGAACGCAGAAAGTTCAGAGTGTGGGTCTGTTTTACCCGCACAGAGCAGCTATTTACACTGTCTGATGGTCCCCCATCATTTTGTACGCTTAAGGATGTTTAGCTGTGAGTGTGAGTGTGTGTGTGTGTGTGTGTGTGTGTGTGTGAGTGTGTGTGTGTGTGAGTGTGAGTGTGTGTGTGTGTGTGAGTGTGGCATATTGTGTAATGTACAGTGGCAAGAAACATTTTGTGAACCCGTCAGAATGTGATCAGATCTTCATCTAAGTCCTTCAATAAATAAATGAAAAAGTGTCATGTTTCGTGTGTTTATGTGTGTTATGTGTTTAACTGGGTTCTCTTTATCTATTTGTAGGACTTGGATGAAGATCTGATCACATTTTATGTCAAATTTATGCAGAAACGCAGAAAATTCTAAAGCGTTCACAAACTTTTTATTGCCACTGTATATCCTCAGGATTCCTTCATTCTGAATTTTGGAGAGTTCGCCTCGCCTCCAGCTCGCTGTAAATGTGGTCTCTTTAGAAACATTCGGAGGATGAAACGTTCTGTGGCTTCAGCAAACTGCTGCTCAGTAGCCCACATTAATATTAGTCTTTCTTCTGCTCTTTTAAATATATATATATATGTATCTAAAATAGGGTTATTTGGACAAACATACCTAGTTTTTTGCCTGACCTGCAGACATCAATGGCGGTGACGTTTAAGCGGGAGGTCAGGAGCGTGTGGCGATGGAAACAGACATCACTGAGACTCTTCGTTTCTCCCTCGAGTCTGGGCACTTTCGGAAAACGGTTCCCGTAAAAAAAATATTTAAAAAATCGGTAAGAAAGCAGCAGCTGTGTGCGGCGGGAATGTGAAGCGGGCCGCGGCTTCGGGGGCAGTCCTCCTAACCGCCCGCCTCGCAGGGATTACAGAAGCCATCTGGAAATATGTTTCACCCCTCTGGGTCGCGTGGCATGTCGCTCGTTTCCTGGGCAACACCCCTTCGCCGTGTATTTAAGCGGGGAGTCGCCGCTCGCGCTCTCAAAGCCAGCCCGCGAGCTCACGGCGCGAGAGAGACGCGGGAAAACGGAACGTCTCACCGCGCGCGCAAACCAAACCGACCGACAGCTCGAGATGTCCGGGATCGCCGGCGCGGGACTTCTCCTTCTGCTGCTGCTGGTTGTTTACACGGTAAGCGCGCGGCAGGAATGAGCGTCGCTTTCTGCGAGAGCAGGTTTGTGTGTGTTGTGTGTGTGTGTGTGTGTGTGTGTGTGTGTGTGTGTGTGTGTGTGTGTGTGTGTGTGTGTGTGTGTGTGTGTGTGTGTGTGTGTTGTGTTCTGTGACTGTTATCGTGTCTGCATGTTACTGTCACTGCAATATAAATCATTTACATAAAAAATCGTGTTTCAAATAATCGCTGTAAGCAATTTATTCAGGGAGACTTACAACATCTAGCCTAATTTCCATACATTATTATTATTATTATTAATAATAATAATCATAATAATAATAATAATAATAATAATAATAATAATAATAATAGTAATAATACATAGTAGCTACAATAACGTTCCTGCAGTTAACCTGTAAGAGTATTTACAGCCTGGTCTCCTT
>JAINUG010000369.1:235000-237500 GCA_029706075.1 Aldrovandia affinis | reverse complement strand
CTCGAGAAGCACAGCTGGTTGTCCAGGGTCACTCCAAGGCTCCTGGCAGACTGGGACGGAGACACTATGGAGCCTTCCATGGTGATTGACGCATCAATCATCGGGAGCCCTTTGCTGGGAGGAAGAGCAGCTCTGTCTTCCCCAGGTTCAGCTTCAGGTGGTGGGTGGACATCCATGCGGAGATGTCAGCCAGGCATGCAGAGATCCGTGCTGGGACCTGGGTATCAGATGGAGAAGAAGTATGGGTGTGAGGGTGACGCAGTGGGCTGTGAGAGTGACGCAGTGGGCTGTGAGGGTGTGAGGGTGACGCAGTGGGCTGTGAGTGTGAGAGTGTGAGTTGATTATAGACAGCCCGCTGTGGAGGGTGACGGATTCAGTGGGCTGTGAGGGTGTGAGGGTGACGAGTGGGCTGTGGGCTGTGGGGTGTGAGGGTGACGGGCTGTGAGGTGACGCAGTGGTGACGCAGTGGGCTGTGAGGGTGTGAGGGTGACGCAGTGGGCTGTGAGAGTGACGCAGTGGGCTGTGCGAGTGTGAGGGTGACGCAGTGGGCTGTGAGTGGGCTGTGAGGGTGACGCAGTGGGCTGACGCAGTGGGCTGTGAGAGTGTGAGGGGCTGTGAGGGTGTGAGGACGCAGTGGGCTGTGAGGGTGACGCAGTGGGCTGTGAGGGTGACGCAGTGGGCTGTGAGAGTGTGAGGGTGACGCAGTGGGCTGTGAGAGTGTGAGGGTGACGCAGTGGGCTGTGAGGGTGAGAGTGGGCTGTGAGGGTGTGAGGGTGACGCAGTGGGCTGTGAGAGTGACGCAGTGGGCTGTGAGAGTGTGAGGGTGACGCAGTGGGCTGTGAGGGTGTGAGGGTGACGCAGTGGGCTGTGGGCTGTGAGAGTGTGACGCAGTGGGCTGTGAGGGTGTGAGGGTGACGCAGTGGGCTGTGAGGGTGTGAGAGTGACGCAGTGGGCTGTGAGAGTGACGCAGTGGGCTGTGAGGGTGACGCAGTGGGCTGTGAGGGTGACGCAGTGGGCTGTGAGAGTGTGGGCTGTGAGGGTGACGCAGTGGGCTGTGAGGGTGACGCAGTGGGCTGTGAGGGGTGACGCAGTGGGCTGTGAGGGTGACGCAGTGGGCTGTGAGGGTGACGCAGTGGGCTGTGAGAGTGTGAGGGTGACGCAGTGGGCTGTGAGAGGGATGCAGTGGGCTGTGAGGGTGTGAGAGTGACGCAGTGGGCTGTGAGTGGGCTGTGAGGGTGACGCAGTGGGCTGTGAGGGTGTGAGGGTGACGCAGTGGGCTGTGAGGGTGACGCAGTGGGCTGTGTGAGAGTGAGAGCGCAGTGGGCTGTGAGGGTGTGAGGGTGACGCAGTGGGCTGTGAGGGTGACGCAGTGGGCTGTGAGGGTGACGAGGTGGGCTGTGACGCAGTGGGCTGTGAGGGTGTGAGGGTGGCTGTGGTGTGGGTGACGCAGTGGGCTGTGAGGGTGGCTGTGAGGGTGATGAGAGGTGTGAGGGTGACGCAGTGGGCTGTGAGGGTGTGAGGGTGACGCAGTGGGCTGTGAGGGTGAGTGTGCTGTGTGTGTGTAACAGTGTGCTGTGTGTGTGTAACAGTGTGCTGTGTGTGTGAGAACAGTGTGCTGTGTGTGTGTAACAGTGTGCTGTGTGTGTGTAACAGTGTGCTGTGTGTGTGTAACAGTGTGCTGTGTGTGTGTAACAGCGCGTGAGGGGGCAGTCCTGTGACCTGGGCGGAGTGCAGTATCGCAGTGGGGAGGCGTTCCAGCCCAGCTGCAGGCACCAGTGCGTCTGCATGAATGGAGAGATCGGCTGCGTGCCCACCTGTGCCAGCGCCATGCCCCTGCCCTCGCCCGCATGCCCCGCCCCCCAACGGGTCACCATCCCCGGCCAATGCTGCGAGGAGTGGGTGTGCCAGGCCCCGCCCCCAGACCGCCCCTTTCAGCCCGCCATGGCTGCAACCTCCACCGCCAGTACGTCCCTCCTCCTCCTCCTCCTCTCCCCCTCTCCCTCCTCCTCTCCCTCTCCTCCTCCTCTTCCTCCTCCCTCCTCCTCCTCCTCCCTCCTCCTCCCCCTCCCTCCCTCCTCCTCCTCTCCCTCCTCTCCCTCCTCCTCCTCTCCCTCCCTCCTCCCTCCTCCTCTCCCTCCTCCTCCTCCTCCTCCCTCCCTCCTCCTCCTCCCCCCCTCCTCCTCCTCCCTCTCCCTCCCTCCTCCTCTCCCTCCTCCTCCTCCTCCCCCTCCTCCTCCTCCCCCTCCTCCTCCTCCTCCCTCCTCCTCCTCTCCCCCTCTCCCCCTCCTCTCCCCCTCCTCCTCCTCTCCCCCTCCTTCCTCTCCCCCTCCTCCTCCCCTCCTCCTCCCCTCCCTCCTCCCCTCTCCCCCTCCTCCTCCCTCCTCCTCCTCTCCCTCCTCCTCCTCCCTCCCTCCTCCTCCTCCTTCTCTCCCTCCTCCTCCTCTCCTCCCTCCTCCTCCTCTCCCTCCTCCCCCTCTCCCTCCTCCTCCCTCCCCCTCCT
>JAINUG010000369.1:227500-232500 GCA_029706075.1 Aldrovandia affinis | reverse complement strand
TCTCTCCCTCTCTCCCTCCTCCTCCCTCTCCTCCCCCTCCCTCCCTCTCTCCTCTCTCCCCTCCCTCCCTCCCTCCCCCTCTCTCTCCCTCCCTCCTCCCTCTCCCTCTCCCTCTCTCCCCCTCTCCCTCCCTCCCCCTCTCCCCTCCCTCCCCCTCCTCTCCCCTCCCTCCCTCTCCCCCTCTCTCTCCTCTCCCTCCTCCCTCCCCTCCCTCCTCTCCTCCTCTCTCTCTCCCTCTCTTTCTCTCCTCTCCCTCTCCCCTCCCTCCCTCTCCTCTCTCTCTCTCTCTCTCTCCCTCCCCCTCTCTCTCTCTCTCCTCTCTCTCCTCTCTCTCTCTCTCCCTCCCTCTAAGCTCTCTCTCCTCTCTCTCTCTCTCTCTCTCTCTCAGAGGGTAAGCAGTGTCTCTCTCTCTCTCTCAGAGGGTAAGCAGTGTGTTCTCTCTCTCTCTCTCAGAGGGGTAAGCAGTGTGTGCTCTCTCTCTCTCTCTCTCTCTCTCTCTCTCTCAGAGGGGTAAGCAGTGTGTGTCTCTCTCTCTCTCTCTCTCTCTCAGAGGGGTAAGCAGTGTGTGTTCTCTCTCTCTCTCTCAGAGGGGTAAGCAGTGTGTAGAGGGGTAAGCAGTGTGTGTTCTCTCTCTCTCTCTCTCTCAGAGGGTAAGCAGTGTGTGTGCTCTCTCTCTCTCTCTCTCTCTCAGAGGGGTAAGCAGTGTGTGTGTTCTCTCTCTCTCTCTCTCTCTCTCTCTCTCTCTCAGAGGGGTAAGCAGTGTGCTCTCTCTCTCTCTCTCTCTCTCTCAGAGGGGTAAGCAGTGTGTGCTCTCTCTCTCTCTCTCTCTCTCAGAGGGGTAAGCAGTGTGTGTTCTCTCTCTCTCTCTCAGAGGTCTCTCTCTCTCTCAGAGGGGTAAGCAGTGTGTGTGTCTCTCTCTCTCTCTCTCTCTCTCTCAGAGGGGTAAGCAGTGTGTTCTCTCTCTCTCTCTCTCTCAGAGGGGTAAGCAGTGTGTCTCTCTCTCTCTCTCTCTCTCTCAGAGGGGTAAGCAGTGTGTGTTCTCTCTCTCTCTCTCTCAGAGGGTAAGCAGTGTGTGTGTTCTCTCTCTCTCTCTCTCTCAGAGGGGTAAGCAGTGTGTTGTTGTCAAGGGGTAAGCAGTGTGTGTGTCTCTCTCTCTCTCTCTCTCTCTCTCTCAGAGGGTAATAAAAGATCAGAGGGGTAAGCAGTGTGCTCTCTCTCTCTCTCTCTCTCTCTCAGAGGGGTAAGCAGTGTGCTCTCTCTCTCTCTCTCTCTCTCTCTCAGAGGGGTAAGCAGTGTGCTCTCTCTCTCTCTCTCTCAGAGGGGTAAGCAGTGTGCTCTCTCTCTCTCTCTCTCTCTCTCTCTCAGAGGGGTAAGCAGTGGTTCTCTCTCTCTCTCTCTCTCTCTCTCTCTCTCTCTCTCTCAGAGGGGTCAGTGTGTGTGTGTTCTCTCTCTCTCTCTCTCTCTCTCTCTCAGAGGGGTAAGCAGTGTGCTCTCTCTCTCTCTCTCTCTCTCAGAGGGTAAGCAGTGAGGGTAAGCTGTGCTCTCTCTCTCTCTCTCTCTCTCAGAGGGGTAAGCAGTGTTCTCTCTCTCTCTCTCTCTCTCTCTCTCTCTCTCTCTCTCAGAGGGGTAAGCAGTGTGTGCGTTCGCTGCGAGCCCCGCGGTCGGTGCGCTTCTCTCTGTCGGGCTGTCGCAGCGTGCGAGCGTATCGGCCGCGGTTCTGTGGCGTGTGTGCGGACGGCCGCTGCTGCTCCCCCCAGGCCACCCTCACCGCCGAGCTGGAGTTCCGCTGCCCCGCGGGCGAGCTCGTCCGCCGCAGGGTGATGTTCATCAAGACCTGCTCCTGCCACCGCCGCTGTCCCCGTGACAACGACATCTTCCTCTCCACACGCCACCGGCCCATGGGCGCCGAGTACGCCAACAACATGTGAGGGGCTCCACACACACACACACACACACACACTCACACACTCACACACACACACACACACACACACACACACACACACTCACACACACACACACACTCACACACACACTCACACACACTTACACACACACTCACACACACTCACACACACACACACACACACACACACACACACACACACACTCACACACACACACACACTCACACACACACACACACACACACACACACACACACACACACACACACACACACACACACACACACACACACACACACACACACACTCACACACACACACACACACACACACACACACACACTCACACACACACACACACTCACACACACACACACACACACACACACACACACACACACACACACACACACACACACACACACACACACACACACACACACACACACACACACACACACACACACTCACACACTCTCACACACACACACACACACACACACACACACACACACACACACACACACACACACACACTCTCACACACACACACACACACACACACACACACACACACACACATGAATGACTGCACTCTACTGTGGGCAGCTGTATGTGTCTCTTGTGTTTGGCTGGGTGGGGTGGGGTGGGGGCCCATGAGAAGAATAACCCCCCCCCCCACCACTCAGGGCACTGAGGAACAGGAAATGCATGCTGAAACTCTGCCCCTGGTGGTCACTAAGGGCGTAAGTGTTAGCATAATGGTTAAGGAACTGGGCTTGTAACGCAGGGGTTGCAGGTTCGATCCCAGGTGGGACACTGCCATTGTACCCTTGAGCTAAAGGTACTTAACCTGAATTGCTTCAGTAAAATATCAGCTGTATAAATGGATTGTATGTAAAGAAGTGTAAACTGTGTAAGTCGCTCTGGATAAGAGCGTCTGCTAAATGCCTAAAATGTCAAAAAATGTCAAATGTCAATGTAACAGTATACAAAAATCATGGTTCGGTACCCAACGAATGCAGTCTTGCTTTAACCACTAACGCACGTGCGGAACTTCAACATAGAGGTGCGTACCGAACCGTGAGTCTTGTGTCCCGTTACGGTTCGGTACGGTTTCGGTACAGCGGGGGGGAGAAAAAGAAACGCAAAACATAAAACTGCTTTTAATTTATTATGCACTTTGTAAACAGTGGCTAATTGGCCATAATTTACTGAACAAAGTGAGGCACATATCTTTCTTTCTTAAATAGATCAAACAAAATGTTCGTCAGTAACTGCTGCAACCGCACACACAAGAAGAAAGTTCTGCACGTGTGTTCGTGGTTAAAGCAAGACTGCATTCGTTGGGTTCACAGCGTGTACCGAACCCAAAGTCCTGTACAGAACGGTTCTGTACCAACACGTGTACCGTTACACCCCTACTTATAATAATAACTTGGCCCTTATAGTACCTGAGGGAATATAAAACAACACATGTACAATGTGGCATTGCTGAAGAGTCACTGCTGGTGAAGTTTCTTCACTCTATTTAAGAGAGGAGGAGGAGGACACGTGGACTTGTTGTGTGTAAATACTGTAAATAGACTATGTACAGTTTTGTACTGTAATTTATGTCCTTGTTTTAACTCCATGCCTACTGTTCTCAGGCCAGTCCATATCTGCTGCACTGTCGACAGTATCCATTAATAAAAGTTATATTTTTATACGCACGCTGGCAGCTTCATTTGTCACCGGGCTTCGGGGGCAGTGGCACAGCTGGGGGCTGTCTGGCACGATGCTGAGGTCATCTGACTGGTTGTCTTGGAAACAGACTCATATTCTTACAAATGAATAATTACACAGTCAATACAGTTTTTTTCAATTGCTTTGGCACTAGTTTCAGAACCTTGATGTCATTTTTCTAAACTCTAGACACAAAAATCACAACCAATGATCAAAATGCACATTTTTCTAAGCTCTAACACTTTTTCCACATTTCTTGGATACAATACACATAAACCAAAGATCATTTGTTCATTTAACGAAAATCACCTGTTTAAAATGACACAACTTAACATCAAAGTATAACCATTTCAAAATGCAATTCACACATTACATTTGAGATGACTGTCTATTCATTTCATTATAATGATCTAACTATCAATTGATACAACTGCTCAAAATGACAAGTAACTGTTGCATTACTCTTAAAGCATAGTCTTATGGAAACTGAGGAACAATATCCCATGTTCAGATCATGAAAGTTTCAGGGTAACGAGATTGATTGGCAGACACCACCATTGACACTAATTCGTTACTGATGACTGATTTCACCTTGTGGTGTGGGTATAAATAAGTGGCATCCACAGCAACATAGTGATACAACATGGAGCAGGCAGGTGGGCACCATAGAGGTCAAGCAAGAAGAGGAAGACGGAGGTCAAAGGAATGGCAGGGGACAAGCACCCCATGGGCCCCGTTTGAGAGGTGTGGGGGAACAGGGTCGAGGACAAGGCCACGGACCAAGACAGCGGCAGCAACAGCAAAGAGTCTCCAATGAGATCAGAGTCATGGTTGTAGACCATGTCATAAATCACGGCATGACAATGATTGAGGCCGCTAGAATGATTCAACCAAACCTCAGAAGATCAACGGTGGCCTCAATCATCAGAACTTTCCGCCATGAGAACCAGTAAGTCTTCAGCATGCATTACAGTAAACATTACAGTGCTGCAGGCTACTCTTAATTGTCAAATGACTGTACACTGCATGCCAATGTGTAGCACAGAGTAGGTAATGTGACTATGACAATGTGTTCTACAGTATGATGGCATGTTCTTCCTGTAATTCTCCCTACAGAATTGAGACTAGACCCAATAGTGGAGGCAGAGGCAACTCCTGACTGACGAACAAGAGCGGGCTGTGGTCAACTTGGTCCGGGCCAGAATTTCATTGGCCAGCGGGCAACCATCCAAGTACCCGGACAACGTGGGGCCAACATCAGCATGTGTGCGGCTATATCAGAAGATGGTGCGGTGGGGCGCAGACCTCGTATTGGCGCATACAATGCAGAGCTCCTTGTTGCCTTCCTTGATTAGCTAAGTCTAGTCT
>JAINUG010000369.1:217500-222500 GCA_029706075.1 Aldrovandia affinis | reverse complement strand
TCAGATCGTCTGCGGCTCCCGTCCTCCAAGCGTCATGGTGACCAAAACAAAAGAGACTTCATCTCCCAAAAAGTGTCTTCGGCGTCCCCAAGGCTCGGCTGCACTCATATAGGGTTTGATTTGACGTGGACCTGGGGCCCATATGCACAAAGACGTGCTGATCTAGGATCAGGTTTCCCCCTGTCCATATCCTAACCGTGTCCATTATGAGCTAACGGGCTAAACTGATCCTAGATCAGCACTCCTGCTCTCAGAGTCTTTGTACATTCGGGCCCCAGATCTACACGAGCTCTTCATATGCGCAGAGACACCATTGTTTCATTGATTGTGCTATAATGTGAAGGACTGGAGGTGGCCATGGCATGCTGCGGCCAGCGATGTGAGAGGGGCGCTCTGTGAACCGCCCTGCAGGTTGTCATGGTTTCTGTGGGAATGACCTGGAAGTGCTGCTTCCCCAGTGGGGAGAAACCCCAAAGGCCTTTCTGCTGCCCATCCAACAGCAGCCACGGGTTTAAACAGGCTCCTAACTTTGCATCTGTAATCCGTGGAGTTAATCAGCAGTAAAAATGGCTCCGCTCGCCTCTCCTGTGATCTGGTCCATCTTGGTCTCCCCCCTCTGTATGTGAACACTGCACGTTGGCTTTCCCCACATTGTATCCTTCAGAACATACTGCCCAAAACATGAGCCTTCGTCTCATTCTAGTCATATTTCAAGTGTTTCTTCTATAAATGGAAAGCGTGGCTCGCCTCTTTACATAATTGATGATAAGGAGATTGATCATTCATAAATGCGTGTTCCACTTCTAGGTTCATACCAGGTGTGGTTGACCTTAACTCTTAGAGTCCCTAGCGCTGATGGTCGTATGTCTCTGAGATTGTACTGTATATAAACGTGATTTCTATTTAATGCAGTGAGGAAATGTAATGTGCTTGAGTCTAACTGGTGCGAGTGGAGAGCAGGCCTGAAGACTCTGGTCTGCGCAGAGTAATGCGCTTGAGTCTAACTGGTGCGAGTGGAGAGCAGGCCTGAAGACTGGTCTGTGCAGAGTAATGCGCTTGAGTCTAACTGGTGCGAGTGGAGAGCAGTGCTGAAGACTCTGGTCTGTGCCGAGCGCCCACTCAGCTCTTATCTGCAGGCCTCAGACTCAGAGTGATGTCACAGATTATCACACGCGCACAGAGACCTGCTGCACCAACCACAGTTTATCAAACTCTGAGTTTATCAATGTGAGTTTTACAATATAACACACTGAGCTTAAAACCTCCCCACCAGTCCCCCAGAAACAGAGTTTGTAAAAGTAGAGTTGAGTTTGTAAAAGTAGAGTTGAGTTTGTAAAAGTAGAGTTGAGTTTGTAAAAGTAGAGTTGGGTTTGTAAAAGTAGAGTTGAGTTTGTAAAAGTAGAGTGTGTGTGTGTGTGTGTGTTTGAGAGAGAGACAGTGTGTGTGTGTGAGTGTGTGTGTGTGTGTGTGTGTGTGTGTGTGTGTGAGAGAGAGAGAGAGAGAGTGTGTGTGAGAGTGGGTGTGTGAGAGAGAGACTGTGTGAGTGTGTGTGTGTGTGTGTGTGTGAGAGAGAGAGAGAGTGTGTGTGTGTGTGTGTGTGTGAGAGAGTGTGTGTGTGTGTGCAAGGTTATTTTTGTTGACTAACTAATAGCTTGGGTCACGAATATGATTGAATGTGTTTGAAAAGTGTGATTGAAACATGTTGGAAAGCGAGAGCTCTTGTGCTCTGGACTGGTCTGCTGCCCAGCTCAGCCCAGCTCAGCCCAGCGCGCTGCTGGCTCCGTGCTTGCCTCCGGGGGCGTAACGGGACACAAGAATCACGGTTCGGTTCGCACCTCGGTTTTGAAGTTACGGTTCAGTACGTTTTCGGTACAGCGGGGGGGAAAAAGAAATGAGACACATAAAATAGCTTTTAGTTCATTATGAACTTTGTAAACATTGGCTAATTGGCCATAATTTACTGAACAAAGTGAGACACATACAGTATCTTTCACAGCGTGTACAGAGCGGTTCTGTACCAATACATGTACCGTTACACCCCTAGCGTATATATATATTATATGTATCCTTTATTTAGACAGGGGAGTGAGCTGAGAGCAGAGCCCTCATTCCCTACTACCTTCACTTTGCTGACCTCTCTCTCTCCTTTCTCCCTGTGCCCTCCCGATGACTCCGCCCCTGGACACGCCCCCCCACGACTCTGCCCCCCTGGACACGCCCCCTCACGACTCTGCCACTGGACACGCCTCCTGGACACGCCCCCTCCCTGGTGAGTACACAATGCTGTGGTGAGGGGGTGTCAGGAGAGTCTTCAGAATCAGAATGTGCTGTTTGTGTGTGTTTGTGTGTGTTTGTGTGTGTGTGTGTGTGTGTGTTTGTGTGTGTTTGTGTCTGTTTGTGTGTGTTTGTGTGTGTGAGTGTGTGTGTGTGTGTTTGTGTGTGTTTGTGTGTGTTTGAGTGCAGGTTTGTGTGAATGGCGTTGAGGGCAGGTGAGGCGGTTGAGAGGGAGCAGGCTGCTCTGAGCATCAGCCAGTCTGAGGGGGCGAGTCTATTTTTAGCGCCCAGAGAGACAGTCGTGAAAAATGCACAATCTGAGACAGGACTGCAGCGCAGGGGTTTGAGGTGCCTGCTCTGTGTGTTACGCTGTGCTCTGTGTGTTACGCTGTGCCTGTGTGTTACGCTGTGCCCTGTGTGTTACGCTGTGCCCTGTGTGTTACTGCTGTGCCCTGTGTGTTACGCTGTGCCCTGTGTGTTACGCTGTGCTGTGCCCTGTGTGTTACGCTGTGCCCTGTGTGTTACGCTGTGCCCTGTGTGTTACGCTGTGCTCTGTGTGTTACGCTGTGTGTGCCCTGTGTGTCTACCGCTCTGCCCGGAAAATGGTCTCTCTGTGTGTTTCGCTGTGCCCGGAGGACAGGCGGCCCTGGACTCTCTGTGGGGGAGGGTGGATTCAGACAAATAGAGGGTATAATTGACAACCAAATTGGAAGAAAAAACTTTGAAGCAATTCATATCAAAACTAAACCAGAATGTGATTGGTGGTCCTGCCACTGAACCGCGCCCTCACGAGGGTTCTGCTCAACACCTACACCCCTCTGTCACGGGGCATGTGTCTGTCTGTGTCTGTCTGTACACCTGCCTGTGTCTGTCTGTGTTCTGCCTGTGTCTGTCTGTACACCTGCCTGTCTGTCTGTACACCTGCCTGTGTCTGTCTGTGCACCTGCCTGTGTCTGTCTGTGTTCTGCCTGTGTCTGTCTGTACACCTGCCTGTGTCTGTCTGTACACCTGCCTGTCTGTCTGTACACCTGCCTGTCTGTCTGTACACCTGCCTGTGTCTGTCTGTACACCTGCCTGTGTCTGTCTGTGTCTCTGCCTGTGTCTGTCTGTACACCTGCCTGTCTGTCTGTACACCTGCCTGTGTCTGTCTGTACACCTGCCTGTGTCTGTCTGTACACCTGCCTGTGTCTGTCTGTGCACCTGCCTGTCTGTCTGTACACCTGCCTGTGTCTGCCTGTGTCTGTCTGTGCACCTGCCTGTGTCTGTCTGTACACCTGCCTGTCTGTGTGTGCCTGTGTTGAGGGCCTGTCTGTCTGTACCTGTGTGTTGACACCTGATGTGTCTGTGAGGGTGATGTGTGTGATTGAGGGTGATGTGTGTGATTGAGGGTGATGTGTGTGATTGAGGGTGATGCGTGTGATTGAGGGTGGTGTGTGTGATTGAGGGTGATGTGTGTGATTGAGGGTGATGTGTGTGATTGAGGGTGATGTGTGTGATTGAGGGTGATGTGTGTGATTGAGGGTGATGTGTGATTGAGGGTGATGTGTGTGATTGAGGGTGATGTGTGTGATTGAGGGTGATGTGTGTGATTGAGGGTGATGTGTGTGATTGAGGGTGATGTGTGTGATTGAGGGTGATGTGTGTGATTGAGGGTGATGTGTGTGATTGAGGGTGATGTGTGTGATTGAGGGTGATGTGTGTGATTGAGGGTGATGTGTGTGATTGAGGGTGATGTGTGTGATTGAGGGTGATGTGTGTGATTGAGGTGTGATGTGATGTGATTGAGGGTGATGTGTGTGATTGAGGGTGATGTGTGTGATTGAGGGTGATGTGTGTGATTGAGGGTGATGTGTGTGATTGAGGGTGATGTGTGTGATTGAGGGTGATGTGTGTGATTGAGGGTGATGTGTGTGGTTTAGGGTGATGTGTGTGATTCATTTATATATTCTATGTATGAGTTTATTTGTGAGGGACGAGCACAGAGAACAGAGACAGCCGCAGAAGCAGCGCCCGATGCACTGGACATGTGTACGTAGCCGAAGCTCATTTCCAACACCAGTCCCTTGATGGGCATTGATAGTTCAATCAATCAATAAAATAATAAAATTACATTGTTACAGTTTAAAGTCAATGCATATAATGACCGAAAAACAACAACAACAACAACAGCCATACATGACACGACAAAAACAAACAAACAAACAAAAGAGAACATGAGCTCAAATACAGTAATGATTAGTTGGTGTCAAGATTACAATTTTGGCCAAGTTTTAGCCAGGACTTGATTGTTGTGGAAAACATTTTAAACTCTTGGATTTGTTTTGAACTGCCAGGTAGAGAATTCCAGAGTGTCGTGCCTTTAATTGAAAATGCAGTTTTGGCAAAGGAAGTCCTGCGATGTCTGATTCTACACTTTCCTTCCGATATGCTTCGGGTGTTATATAGTGTATAGTGAAATCTAGCTATGAATGTATTGAGAATGGGTGGAACTAGATGGTGGAGACATTTACCGTTTTTTCAATTGCTAACAAGCATCGGTCAATACTGAAGACACTTTTTCAAAACTCTTCATACAGTCTGCATTTCCAACATGCATCTTGGCCAAACAGTTCATCTCACTTCCAAAACTCACTCAAACCACCAAAACACTTCATACATGTCTCAAAATAAGGCAACAATTCTCACTCTGAAAGCATACATTGTCACACTCATAACACACTGACCTA
>JAINUG010000369.1:205000-212500 GCA_029706075.1 Aldrovandia affinis | reverse complement strand
GTGTGTGTGTGTGTGTGTGTGTGTGTGTGTGTGTGTGTGTGTGTGTGTGTGTGTGTGGCGCGACGCGACGTGTTCTGTGCGTAGCTTTACATTTCTGCACAAATTACACAAGTGATCGCAGTCTGGCATTTAATAAGTTTGTGGCTCTTTTGTTCGGCTTGAGACCGACCCCATTGTCCGTGTCCCAGTTGCTGTCTATAGGGGGGGGCGGGGCTGAGGGTGTGCGTGCGTGCGTGCGTGCGTGCGTGTGTGCGCGCGCATGCGCACAACGTTATTTCACTTCGAACACAAGCCTCCAGTGTGGGCCACACTATGTCAACTAGCGAATAAAATTATTTATTTTGTAGAATTATTTTGATACGCTGTAATAACTTGCACAGTAACCGGATTTGTACACAAACGCCTTTACCGCCGGCCCTCTGTGGTGTCTTAGAGAGCGCGCGAATGGCTCACTTGATGCAACTGGATTTACATTTTTGTGTTTGGCCAAAATAAAGGAAACACGTGAGTAAACGAGGCCTACGAAGTGTATTGGAAGCAGGTGCATTGGCACAGGTGTGGTTCCTGAGTTAATTAAGCAATTAACATCCCAGCATGCTTTGCTTGGGGTCATGTATAAAATGCTGGGCAGGCCACTATTACATTATATTACATTACATTACAGGCATTTAGCAGACGCTCTTATCCAGAGCGACTTAACAGTTAACATTTCTTTACAATCCATTTATACAGCTGGATATTAACTGAAGCAATTCAGGTTAAGTACCTTTAGCTCAAGGGTACAACAGCAGTGCCCCACCTGGGGATTGAACCAGCAACCTTAAGTTACAAGCCCAGTTCCCTAACCATTACACCACACTGCCGAAAGTGAGTGAGTGAGTGAGTGAGTGAGTGTGTGAGTGAGTGAGTGAGTGAGTGTGTGAGTGTGTGAGTGAGTGAGTGAGTGAGTGAGTGAGTGAGTGAGTGAGTGAGTGAGTGAGTGAGTAAGTGAGTGAGTGAGTGAGAGTGAGTGTGTGAGTGAGTGAGTGAGTGTGTGAGTGAGTGAGCGAGTGAGTGAGTGTGTGAGTGAGTGAGTGTGTGAGTGAGTGAGTGAGTGAGTGAGTGAGTGAGTGAGTGTGTGAGTGTGTGAGTGAGTGTGTGAGTGAGTGAGTGAGTGAGTGAGAGTGAGTGTATGAGTGAGTGTGTGAGTGACTAAGCGAGTGAGTGAGTGTGTGGTGCGAGTGAGTGAGTGAGTGAGTGAGTGAGTGAGTTAAGTGCGTGAGCGTCCGCTGCATAAAGGGACGTTGATAAGAGAGTGATTAGGTCCCTTGGCTGGGGCTGAGTCTGAATGTGTCTCTGGTGGCGCTGGGACGGTTGGGATCCTCAGGTCGGCACACCAACAGAGCCCTGCTGGTTCCCACGGTGACGGGTTTGAGTCGGTCTGCTGAAGGACTATGCCACACACTTCATTCATCAGGATCCTTCGCTGAACTCCGCTTTCCCCCCCTCACCCTGTCTGTCTGTCTGTCTGTCTGTGACTCATCCCATTTTCCCTGAGACCGGCAGTGACAAAGGCGATGTACCGCCTCCTCTGAGCCGGCATTCGCCAGGGCGTCGACTGTAACTCCGGTACACAGAGCCACTCCTGTACACAGCGAGCTCATATCGGCTTCCCTCCCCCCTCCCTGGGGCGGACAGCCAATCGCCGCCCCAGTGGCACTCCCGGCCAGAGCCTCTGTTGCGGCCGGTGGAATTGAACCCCGGTCACAGACGTGCTGACTCTGTTGATCGGCTTGTTGCTAATGTTGCGATGTTACGGTCACAGACGGGCCTCCTGGGGTGTGTGTGTGTGTGTGTGTGTGTGTGTGTGTGTGTGTGTGTGTGTGTTAATGTCTGTAGTAGGAGTATCAGAGTGAGGCTGTGTGTGTGTGGGGGTTAATGTCTGTAGCCTATCAGAGTGAGGCTGTGTGTGTGTGTGTGTGTTAATGTCTGTAGTAGGAGTATCAGAGTGAGGCTGTGTGTGTGTGTGGGTTAATGTCTGTAGTAGGAGTATCAGAGTGAGGCTGTGTGTGTGTGTGGGTTAATGTCTGTAGTAGGAGTATCAGAGTGAGGCTGTGTGTGTGTGTGGGTTAATGTCTGTAGTAGGAGTATCAGAGTGAGGCTGTGCTTCCGCTCCCCCCCAGGAACACTTCCTTTTAGACATCGGTCAGAATTTTAAAGCAGCACAAGCACTGACTCACTGGCACTTTGCGTCCGGAACGCAACCAGCAGGAGCAGTTTAACTGTCACTCATCTTAGGGGATCATTTGGTCCGTTTAAGTGTCATCTTTTATAGGGGGGCGGCAGTGGCTCAGTGGTTAGCAACACAGGCTGGCAAGCGGAGGGTTGCTGGTTCAAATCCCAGGAAGGCCAAATGAAAAAAAAAAAAAACAATCAACTGGAAACCGGAGGGATGCTAGTTCTCTTCCTGGGGCACTGCTGAAGTGCCCTTGAGCAAGGCACTGAACCCCTAAACTGCTCCAGGGGCACTCTACTATGGCTGACCCTGCGCTCAGAGACCTCTCTTAGGAGAGATATGCGAAAAGACACATTCCAATTACCTTGTGTGACATGGCAATAAAGAATATTCTATCTTTGTTTTCCGCCAGGTCTAAATAGTCAAGTTCTAAATAAGTGGATCAATGTGTGTGTGTGTGTGTGTGTGTGTGTGTGTGTGTGTGTGTGTGTGTGTGTGTGTGTGTGTGTGTGTGTGTGTGTGTGTGTGTGTGGAGTCATATATCTGTGCTTTTATCTGGGTGAGCTGAGGCCTGTCTCACCACTTACAGGATGATCTGGGCTCTGTGATCTGTGATCTGTGATCTGTGATCTGGGTTCTGTGATCTGTGATCTGGGTTCTGGGTTCTGTGATCTGTGATCTGGGTTCTGTGATCTGTGATCTGTGTTGTATTGGTTTGTGTTGCTGAATCATTGCTGTTCTCAGATTAGGGTCATGGATAGCTGTGTGTGTACAGTGTACAGCAAGACTCGTGTGTTGAGTTCCGTTAGGGCAGGGGTGGGCAATCTTACCCTGTGTGGGCCGGTGTGGGTGCAGGCTTTTGTTCCAACTGAACAGTGACACACCTGATTCCACTAATCAAAGCCCTGATTGAAGACTTTGATTAGCTGATTAGTCAAATCAGGTGAGCTACTGCTCGGCTGGAACAAAAGCCTGCACCCACACCGCCCACACAGGGTAAGATTGCCCCCTGCACCCACACCGGTTACAGGGTAAGATTGCCCTCCCTGGGTTAGGGGGTAGGGGTAGGGTTACCACCTCCTTCCTCGGCAGGTATGATTGTGCAGTTCTTTCCCTCTCTCTGTCTTCTGCTCTCTTTCTCTGTCTACTCTCTCTCTGTCTCCCCCCTCTCCCTCTCCCTATCCCTCCCTCTCTCTCTCTGTTTCCTCTCTCTTTGTCTCTCCCCCTCTCTCTCTCTCTCTCTCTCTCTCTCTCTCCCTCTCCTTCTCCCTATCCCTCCTTCTCTCTCTCTGTTTCCTCTCTCTTTGTCTCTCTCCCCTCTCTCTCTCTCTCTCTCTCTCTCCCCCCTCTCTCTCTGTCTCTCTCTCTCTCCCCCTCTCTCTCTCTCTCTCTCTCTCTCCCTTCTCTCTCTCTGTCTCCTCTCTCTCTCTGTCTCTCCCCCTCTCTCTCTGTCTCCTCTCTCTCTCTCTCTCTCCCCCTCTCCCTCTCCCTCTCTCTCTCTGTCTCTCCCCCTCTCCCTCTCTCTCTCTCTCTCTCTCCCCCTCTCCCTCTCCCTCTCTCTCTCTGTCTCTCCCCTCTCCTCTCTCTCTCTGTCTCTCCCCCCTCTCCCTCTCCCTCTGTCTCTCTCCCCCTCTCCCTCCCTCTATCAGGGGTTGGTGGTTGAGCTCTTGTGTGTGTAAGCTCTTGTAAGGCAGCGTATGTTGAGGGGTAGAGTTGCAGTGGTCTGGTGTCTGGCCTGGTAATGGAACACTCCTCCATCCTGGTTACTCAATTCACTGGAGGATATGAGCAGATGGGACCTGGGCCAGCTGCTGTCGCATCATTTAAACCATCATCGCACTTCCCTCACACTCACACACACACTCACACACACACTCTCACACACACTCACACTCACACACACACTCTCTCACACACACACACACTCTCTCACACTCACACACTCACACACTCTCTCACACTCACACACACTCTCACACACACACACACACACTCTCACACTCACACACACCACTCTCTCACACACACTCTCTCACACACTCACACACACACACTCGCACACTCACACACACACTCACACACACTCGCACACTCACACACACACTCTCTCTCACACACACACACACACTCTCTCACACACACACACACACACATACTCACTCATACAGCCATGATCATGACAGCAGCTGTTGTGCACAATTGCCCGATCACTTCAGGGACATCTCTGGCCTCTACCCCCTTGAGGGCTGCTCATAATCTAATGCTCTCTGCACTCTAATCTAACACCCAAACTTCTGTTCACTGCACGTGTGACCACAAAGCCTGTCCAAGGAAGGGAAGTGTCCGTCAGAAGGCCCTGTGTTACAGGAAGTGTCAGAAGGCCCTGTGTTACAGGAAGTGTCCGTCAGAAGGCCCTGTGTTACAGGAAGTGATGTCAGAAGGCCCTCTGTTACACAGGGCCCAGATTAGCAGTCGTCCTATCGTCTCAGACGACTAAAAATTAAGAAGGACGACCTTCGATTTCCACGTGATCGTCCTGCTGACGACTGTGAATTTAGGATTTTATTATATTTTTAATTAGCTAACTGGAACTATTTCTGTGTTACACTCCCATCGTAACAAACACGTCATTCACGGATATTCAAAAATATTTCCGATGTTCCAAATGGGAAAAGCGGCACGTTGTCACTCGATGCAGTCTGTGCTCACTGCGCTTTTGTTGTTGTTGCTGTGCCAGACTCTGCAGCAGTCAAGCAAGTTTATGGATCACGGCACATAGACACAACAGCGAGAACCAGCTAGTTAGTTAGCTAGCTAACGTTAGTGTTCACGGACATTGGATATTGATATCTGTTGTTGCTAGTTGCTTGTTAACACAAGGCTTAGTAAGTGATCATGCATTTATCACTTACCAAGCCTTGATTTACCAAGCAATGTCCGTGAACACTAGCTAGCTAGTTACTGTCTATACTCAGTTCACTGAGCCCTCCTGCCAGGCTGAAGAATTGCTGTGATTTTCCTGCAGTGATTTCTCATCTCCGTCCTACAGTCCAAGCACAAATCATTCCCACATCCCTGCTCGGTTAAATCTAGGAATTATTAGCTAGCTATTACGTTAGCTGCCATACCACACTCTAGTTGGGAATGGAAAAATCTCTCGAGTCCCGACTAGAGTGTATGTTATGATATGCTGTACAGTCAGAGCACTCGTCTCTAGCGCCACCTGCGGGCACAGAGCTTCACTGCTACACAGTCCCATAGGGGTGCAACGGATCACAAAAACTCACGGTTCGGATCGTACCACGGTTTTGAGTCACGGATCGGATAGTTTTTCGGATCAGACAAAAGGCGCGTTTCCACCAAAAATTACCAGGAACTACTTTCAAGGAATTGAATGAATGGCAATTTCAGTTATTTCACTAAATCTTTATTGGAAAATTTCACAAAATACATTTTTAGATTCAGTACGCCTTAGGCGATTTAACTTGTGTGGTTCTATGCCTTAAAAAGATTAAAAGATCGCTAATTTTTACATTTTATTTAATTCGTTTCTAAAAAAACTGCCTCCCAGAAAGGCATTTCGTATGAAAAACAAAGCAAACCAAAACATACATGGTTGTCTATCTCTTCACTGTAACTCTGCATCGAGATTTGGGAATTGTTACTTTAAAATGTAACAGCGGCAGAAAAACTGTATTTCTCTATGATGGTTCAATTGAGCTATTAATCCGCCGGATCATATGCGCGCGCCGCCGTGGGGGTGATCCATACGGCGGATCAACTGCGATCCGTTACACCACTACAGCACACGCTGCACAAGTCAAACATAAATATCCGTAAAAAAGAAATAACGTTAACCGTCGTGTCTATCTTTGGGCTACATACGACGTGAGTGATCGCACTTTCAAAGCTGTGGAGGTTTATTGAGGGTGCAAGTCCACCCCCACTAAAAAGACTAAAACTAAAGAAGATCAGCTAAAATATGATTCAGAGAGCAGAGATCGCACTTCACAGGACAATTGGAAGTTGAATAGACCGAGGACAAGTAACTTTTAATGTGGCTGGCAGTGTAGTGCAATGGTTAGGGAGAACTGGGCTTGTAACTCAGAGGTTGCAGGTTCAATTCCCAGGTGGGGCACTGCAGTTGTACCCTTGAGCTAAAGGTACTTAACCTGAATTGCTTCAGTAAAATATCCAGCTGTATAAATGGATTGTATGTAAAGAAATGTGAACTGTGTAAGTCGCTCTGGATAAGAGCGTCTGCTAAATGCCTAAAATGTAAAAATGTTTTAGGAAGTACAAGTATCTTTTCTAAGATACTTTCCCTTTGACAAGTATGACTTTTTACCCCAATCTGGGCCCTCTGTTACAAGTGTCCGTCAGAAGGCCCTGTGTTACAGGAAGTGTGCGTCAGAAGGCCCTGTGTTACAGGAAGTGTCGTCAGAAGGCCCTCTGTTACAGGAAGTGTCTGTGGGAAAAGAGGTCCTGCTGAAGGCTGGAGACGTGGTTGGGCAGAGAAGGTGTTAGGGCGTGGCTCTGGCGTTGACGGCGCCTCCTGTCCGAGCGGGCCCTAATCCACACGATTAGCCTCAAAGCCCTGATAAACCCTGCAGCTCACGCTCAGCCCACGGAGGGAAACGCTGCCTTCTTAACTTCTGCTTATTATTTTACTGCGCCTGCAATGCATGATGGGAGAGGAGAGGGAGGGAGGGAGGGAGGGAGGGAGGGAGGGAGCGAGAGAGGATGGAGAGAGAGAGAGAGAGAGAGAGAGAGAGAGAGAGAGGGAGGAGAGGAGAGAGAGAGAGGAGGAGGGAGAGAGAGAGAGAGAGAGAGAGAGAGAGAGAGAGAGAGAGAGAGAGAGAGGGAGAGAGAGAGAGAGAGAGAGAGAGGAGAGGGAGAGAGAGAGAGAGAGAGAGAGAGAGAGAGAGAGAGAGAGAGAGAGAGAGAGGGAGGGGGAGGGAGAGAGAGAGGAGGAGGGGTAGAGGTAGAGGTGTAAGATGGTGGTTTAGTCCCTGGTCACGCTTACGGTCGGTTCTCAGGTGAGTTGGCAGTGTGGAGAGGCCTGTGTGTAAGCGTGTTGTGTAGCCTGTTCTGTGTCAGCAGGTTTGGAGATTAGAGGGCCCCCTCCACACTGTCCTATCAGGGCTGTCCCGGGCTGTGGGGGGATAAGGGGTTTATCAGTACCAGCCTGGGAGATCATTCCTCACTGCCCCCTGCTGGAGCTCCAGCTCTTCTGTGTGACTGTGTAATGGAGGCCTGTGTCAGTAGGTGAGCTCAGTGTGGCT
>JAINUG010000369.1:187500-200000 GCA_029706075.1 Aldrovandia affinis | reverse complement strand
GTATGAGTGTGAGCTGGACGTAAGAGTGCCTCTGTTACACACCTACACCTCCTACACACCTACACACCTACACACTTACACACCTACACACCTACACCTACACTGTACACACCTACACACCTACACACACACCTACACACCTGCACTCTGTATGAGTGTGAGCTGGACACACACACACCTACACACCTACACACACACCTACACACCTACACACTCTGTATGAGTGTGAGCTGACAGCCCCCTGCACACCCTTACACACCTACACACACACCTACACACCTTGCACCTGTACTGGACGTAAGAGTGCCTACACACCTACACACCTACACACACACACACACCTACACACCTCACACTCTGTATGAGTGTGAGCTGGACGTAAGAGTGCCTACACACACCTACACACCTACACACCTACACACACACACACACCTACACACTCTGTATGAGTGTGAGCTGGACGTAAGAGTGCCTACACACACACACACCTACACACCTACACACACACCTACACACCTACACACTCTGTATGAGTGTGAGCTGGACGTAAGAGTGCCTACACACCTACACACCTACACACCTACACACACACCTACACACCTACACACTCTGTATGAGTGTGAGCTGGACGTAAGAGTGCCTACACACCTACACACCTACACACCTACACACACACCTACACACCTACACACTCTGTATGAGTGAGCAGAGTGCCTACACACCTACACACCTACACACCTACACACCTACACACACACACTACACACCTACACACTCTGTACAAGTGTGAGCTGGACACCCTAAGAGTGCCTACACACCTACACACCTACACACACTACACACACACCTACACACTCCTACACACCTACACACCTACACACCTACACACACACCTACACACCTACACACTTACACACCTACACCTCCTACACACTTACACACTTACACACCTACATACTTACACACTCACACACTTACACACTCACACACTTACACTGTTTATCTGAATGGTTTCAGGGTTTATCTGAACGGTTCTCAGGGTTTATTTCACTGATATTCTCCTTTTCAGAAACACGCCAAGGGCCAGGATCTCTTCAACAAGGTGTGTGAACACCTCAACCTCCTGGAGAGGGACTACTATGGCCTGGCCACCTGGGAAACACCTGTCCACAAGGTAACGCACCTGAGAGTATGTCCACAAGGTAACGCACCTGAGAGTATGTCCACAAGGTAACGCACCTGAGAGTATGTCCACCAGGTAACGCACCTGAGAGTATGTCCAGCAGGTAACGCACCTGAGAGTATGTCCACAAGGTAACGCACCTGAGAGTATGTCCACCAGGTAATGCACCTGAGAGTATGTCCACCAGGTAACGCACCTGAGAGTATGTCCACCAGGTAACGCACCTGAGAGTATGTCCACCAGGTAACGCACCTGAGAGTATGTCCACCAGGTAACGCACCTGAGAGTATGTCCACCAGGTAACGCACCTGAGAGTATGTCCACCAGGTAACGCACCTGAGAGTATGTCCACCAGGTAACGCACCTGAGAGTATGTCCACCAGGTAACGCACCTGAGAGTATGTCCA
This sequence comes from Aldrovandia affinis, assembly GCA_029706075.1. Taxonomy (NCBI): domain Eukaryota; kingdom Metazoa; phylum Chordata; class Actinopteri; order Notacanthiformes; family Halosauridae; genus Aldrovandia; species Aldrovandia affinis. The sequence goes on along the minus strand of JAINUG010000369.1, from coordinate 198,410 downwards.
CCAGGTAACGCACCTGAGAGTATGCCCACCAGGTAACGCACCTGGAGTATGTCCACCAGGTAACGCACCTGAGAGTATGTCCACCAGGTAACGCACCTGAGAGTATGTCCACCAGGTAACGCACCATATGTGCAAATATTCTCAGAGTAGGGTGCTGATCTAGGATCAGGTTTCCCCTGTCCATATCCTAACCATATCCATTATGAGCTAAAGGCTAAACTGATCCTAGATCAGCACTCCTCTAAAGATCTTTGTACAAACAGAACCTGCTCTTACGGTAACACACCTGAGCACTCATCCGTTAGGGAGCAGGAGTATATTGGTTAGTGGTATATGGGTATCTGGGGTAGGGGTATATGGGGGGGGTGTTTTGGGGTAGGGGTGGTTTTGGGGTGTTTTGGGGTAGGGGTATATTGGTTTTGGGTGTTTTGGGGTAGGGGTATATTGGTTTTGGGTATTACACAGTGATCAATGGGTCTGGATGTGAGTGGATCACAGCTGCTGTTGGGGGGGGCGGGGGGTGTGTGTCTGCCTGCACTACAGATGCAGACTGGAAGATAACCCGTGAACTTTGACCTCTGTGCACGAGACTGGGGGATGGGTGATAGAATGTCTGGAAACCAGCTGTCCACACCCCCCCTCCCTGCCCACACCCCCCTGCCCAACCCCCTCCCTGCCTACAACCCCCTCCCTGCCCAACCCCCCCCCTGCCCCCTGCTCTCTGAATTCATCTCTCTGGAAGGGGGGAGATTGGGCTTTTCAGAATGAGCAGAATTTCCCAGAACAAAGTTCCCCAAAGCTACTCAAGAAAAGGGAACCCTTTTTATTAAGGATGATCTCATTATCCCAGAATAAAGGAATCACCCATTTTCTTAATATAAGAAGGCTTATCATCCCCAACTGTTTTAAAAGTGTTTTAAATTTTACTTTCTTCAATATCATGATGTAAATTTTGCGTCCCCCTTAGGAAATGAATGGCTTTCAAACTTTTGTAATTGCTCCACTTCAGTTTCTGCTTTCCCAGAATATTGTACTTCTTGTTGCAGAGTATTGTACTTCCTGTCCCAGAATATTGTACTTCCTGTCCCAGTTTATTGTAATTCCTTCCCAACAGGGCTGTTGATGTTTGTGCATCCCTCAGTAATGTGGGGGGCCTTGCTCGCTGCTGTTCATCAGGGAAGGGTGTGGCTCAATGCTAAAGGCTCAATGCTAATGGCTCAGTGCTAATGGCTCAGTGCTAAAGGCTCAATGCTAATGGCTCGGTGCTAATGGCTCAATGCTAATGGCTCGGTGCTAATGGCTCAGTGCTAAAGGCTCAGTGCTAATGGCTCAATGCTAATGGCTTGGCTCAGTGCTAATGGCTCAGTGCTAAAGGCTCAATGCTAATGGCTTGGCTCAGTGCTAAAGGCTCAATGCTAAAGGCTCAATGGCTCAATGCTAATGGCTTGGCTCAGTGCTAATGGCTCAGTGCTAAAGGCTCAATGCTAAAGGCTCAATGCTAATGGCTCAATGCTAATGGCTTGGCTCAGTGCTAAAGGCTCAATGCTAAAGGCTCAATGCTAAAGGCTCAATGCTAAAGGCTCAGTGCTAATGGCTCAATGCTAATGGCTCAGTGCTAATGGCTCAGTGCTAAAGGCTCAGCTAAATGCTCAATGCTAAAGGCTCAATGCTAAAGGCTCGGTGCTAAAGGCTCAATGCTAAAGGCTCGGTGCTAAAGGCTCAATGCTAATGGCTCAGTGCTAAAGGCTCAATGCTAATGGCTCAGTGCTAAAGGCTCAATGCTAATGGCTTGGCTCAGTGCTAAAGGCTCAGTGCTAATGGCTCAGTGCTAAAGGCTCAGTGCTAAAGGCTCAATGCTAATGGCTCAGTGCTAAAGGCTCAGTGCTAAAGGCTCAATGCTAATGGCTCAGTGCTAAAGGCTCAATGCTAAAGGCTCGATGTGCTAAAGGCTCAATGCTAATGGCTCAATGCTAATGGCTCAATGCTAAAGGCTCAATGTTAAAGGCTCAGTGCTAAAGGCTCAATGCTAATGGCTTGGCTCAGTGCTAAAGGCTCAGTGCTAAAGGCTCGGTCCTAAAGACTTCTTGGAATTGATGACACTTGAGGAAATAGAAAAGACACTTCAGCCTGACCTTTGACCTCTGTGATTCCTGCATCGATTGGTCAGGAGTGGTCGCTGTCTTTGTCGTTTTATCACAGATCTGTCCCCCCTCTCCTCCACAGACATGGCTGGACTTCACCAAGGAGATCCGACGGCAGGTGCAAGGTGAGTCGCCTGCTCCCTCCGCCAAACGCCCGCTCTCCCTCCGCACGTTCCATAAGTGTGTCAGTTAGGCCAAGCGTGTTAGCGCGGCCTGTATCACTGTGGCTAATATGAGTCATGTGGATGACCTCATGTAGTGGTTCTGTGTGGCTTAGTAGGTAGAGCGTGGTTTTGTGTGTCTCAGTAGGTAGAGCGTGGTTCTGTGTGGCTCAGTAGGTAGAGCGTGGTTCTGTGTGTCTCAGTAGGTAGAGTGTGGTTCTGTGTGGCTCAGTAGGTAGAGCGTGGTTCTGTGTGGCTCAGTTGGTAGAGCGTGGGTCTGTGTGGCTCAGTTGGTAGAGCGTGGTGTGTCTCAGTGGTGGCGTGGTTCTGTGTGGCTCAGAGGTAGAGCGTGGTTCTGTGTGTTCAGTGGTGAGCGTGGTTCTGTGTGGCTCAGTTGGTAGAGCGTGGTTCTGTGTGGCTCAGTAGGTAGAGCATGGTTCTGTGTCTCAGTAGGTGAGCGTGGTTCTGTGTGGCTCAGTAGGTAGAGCGTGGTTCTGTGTGGATCAATAGGTAGAGTGGTTCTGTGTGTCTCAATAGGTAGAGTGGTTCTGTGTGGCTCAGTAGGTAGAGTGTGGCTCAGTAGGTAGAGCGTGGTTCTGTGTGGCTCAGTAGGTAGAGCGTGGTTCTGTGTGGCTCAGTTGGTAGAGCGTGGTTCTGTGTGGCTCAGTAGGTAGAGCGTGGTTCTGTGTGGCTCAGTAGGTAGAGCGTGGTTCTGTGTGTCTCAGTAGGTAGAGCGTGGTTCTGTGTGGCTCAGTAGGTAGAGCGTGGTTCTGTGTGGCTCAGTAGGTAGAGCGTGGTTCTGTGTGTCTCAGTAGGTAGAGCGTGGTTTTGTGTGTCTCAGTAGGTAGAGCGTGGTTCTGTGTGGCTCAGTAGGTAGAGCGTGGTTCTGTGTGTCTCAATAGGTAGAGCGTGGTTCTGTGTCTGTGGTGTGTGGCTCAGTAGGTAGAGCGTGGTTCTGTGTGGCTCAGTAGGTAGAGCGTGGTTCTGTGTGGCTCAGTTGGTAGAGCGTGGTTCTGTGTGGCTCAGTAGGTAGAGCGTGGTTCTGTCTGGCTCAGTAGGTAGAGCGTGGTTCTGTGTGTCGTGGTTCTGTGTGGCTCAGTAGGTAGAGCGTGTTTCTGTGTGTCTCAGTAGGTAGAGCGTTCTGTGTTCTCAGTAGGTAGTGTGGTTTTGTGTGGCTCAATAGGTAGAGCGTGGTTCTGTGTGTCTCAGTAGGTAGAGCATGGTTCTGTCTGGCTCAGTAGGTAGAGCGTGGTTCTGTGTGTCTCAGTAGGTAGAGCGTGGTTTTGTGTGTCTCAGTAGGTAGAGCGTGGTTCTGTGTGACTCAGTAGGTAGAGCGTGGTTCTGTCTGGCTCAGTAGGTAGAGCGTGGTTCTGTGTGTCTCAGTAGGTAGAGCGTGGTTTTGTGTGTCTCAGTAGGTAGAGCGTGGTTCTGTGTGACTCAGTAGGTAGAGCGTGGTTCTGTGTGTCTCAGTAGGTAGAGCGTGGTTCTGTGTGTCTCAGTAGGTAGAGCGTGGTTCTGTGTGGCTCAGTAGGTAGAGTGTGGTTCTGGTGTCTCAGTAGGTAGAGTGTGTTCTGTGTGTCTCAGTAGGTAGAGTGTGGTTCTGTGTGGCTCAGTAGGTAGAGCGTGGTTCTGTGTGGCTCAGTAGGTAGAGCGTGGCGTTGGCAACGCTTAGGTTGTGTGTTCGATTCCCACTCTGGGGCCACATATACTGATAAATATACAGTGCTGTGAAAGTATTTGTCCCCCTCCTGATTTCCTGATTTCCTGATTTCCTTTATTTTTGCATATTTGTCAAACTGAATGATTTCAGATCTTCATACAAAAGGTAATATAAGACAAGGATAAAATAAAATACAGTTTTTAAATGATCATTTCATTTATTGAAGGAAAACAGTTATCCAAAACCAACTGGCCCTGTGTGAAAAAGTAATTGCCCCTTAGTTACTCAATCAATTCTTCAAATGTTATTGATCATTGGATTAATTTAGAGCAGACACACCCAGGCTTGATTACTGCCAGCCCTGTTGAATGTAAACATGACTGATATACAACCTTACCATCTATGTGAAATAGGCTACAAGGTCTCAACAAGCAGCACACTATTCCACAATCAAAATCAATTCTGGAAGAGATGAGAAAAAAAAAGGTTGCCTTGAGATCTGTCTCAACTGGAAGAACTCTACAGAGCACACACACACACAGACACATGGACTGGTCACACAGACATTACCTCCCCGCCTTCCTCCTCCCTTCCTCCTCCCTTCTCCCACGGACAGGTGGGCGGTTTGCGCGCTACGTCGCTGCATTTCGAAGCCTGTTCTGTGTGTTACCCCCACCCTCCCCATCCCCCACCCCTTGTCGGCGTTGTTCGTGTATGTACGTTGCTGGGGCCTTGCCCTCCCCCTACCCCCCACCACTTGTGTTACTTTTTGTATACAATGTGTGCTTTTCTATGTATATGCATTTCGCTGTCTGTACTTGTACTGACACTGACAATAAATTGAATCCAATCCAATCCAATCCAATCAGTCTGGAAAGGTTACAAAGCCATTTCTAAGGCTCTGGGACTCCAGCGGACCACAGTGAGAGCCATTGTCTCCAAATGGAGAAAACCTGGAACAGTGGTGAATCTTCCCAGGAGTGGCCGGCCTACCAAAATTTCTCCAATGGCTCAGCGACAACTCATCCAGGAGGTCACAAAAAACCAGGACATCTAAAGAACTGCAGGCTTCTCCAGTCTCAGCTAGGGTCAGCACTCATGATTCGACAATAAGAAAGAGACTGGGCAAAAATTGAATTAATGGGAGAGTTGCAAGGCGCAAACCATTGCTAAGTAAGAGAAACACGAGTGCTCGTCTCACATTTGCAAAAAAACACATTGATGACCCCCAAGCCTTTTGGGAGAATGTTCTGTGGATAGATGAGTCAAAAGTGGAACTTTTTGGAAGACACAGGTCCCATTATGTCTGGCGTAAATCAAACACAACATTTTACAATAAGAACATCATACCAACAGTCAAACATGGTGGTGGTAGTGTGTGATGGTGTGGGGATGCTTTGCTGCCTCAGGGCCTGGAAGACTTGCCATCATTGAAGGAACCAATGAACTACTCTCTACCAGAAAATTCTGAAGGAGAATGTCCGGTCATCAGTCCGTGATCTGAAGCAGAAGCATAATTGGGTTATGCAGCAGGACAATGACCCAAAACACAAGAGCAAGTTCACCTCAGAATGGCCCAAAAGAAACAAAATTAAGGTTTGTGGCCTAGTCAAAGTCCTGACTTGAACCCCATCGAGATGCTGTGGCAGGACCTTAAACTAGCAGTTCATGCTCGAAAACCCTACAATGTCGCTGAATTACAGCAATTCTGCAAAGAGTGGGCCAAAATTCCTCCACAGCGATGTGAAAGACTGATCTCCAATTATAGGAGGCGTTTGGTTGCAGTTGTTGCTGCTAAAGGTGGCGCAACCAGTTATTAAGTTCAATTACTTTTTCACAAGGGTGATACACTATGTGGTCAAAGGTCAGTGGACACCTGACCATCACACCTATATGAGCTTGTTGGACATCCAACGATCATTTAAAAACTGTATTTTGTGTTTTCTCAGGTTCTCCTTGTCTTATACTACATTTTGTAGGAAGATCTGAAACCATTCAGTTTGACAAATATGCAAAAATAGAGGAAATCAGGAGGGGGCAAATACTTTTTCACGGCACTGTGTATTCACTACTGTAAGTCGCTTGAAAGCATCTGGATGAAATGCAAGAGAACGACTCTGCTGAATGGCACACGATGTGTTGTGTTCTGGAAGAGACCGTCTTCATGCTGAATGGCACACGATGTGTTGTGTGTTGTGTTCTGGAAGAGACCGTCTTCATGCTGAATGGCACACGATGTGTTGTGTGTTGTGTTCTGGAGAGACATTCATGCTGAATGGCAATGGCTGAAGAGACATGCTGAATGTGTTGTGTGTTGTGTTCTGGAAGAGAATGGCACACGTGTGTTGTGTGTTGTGTTCTTTCATGCTGAATGGCAATGTAATTCATGTGAATGAATGTAATGTAAATATCGCACCTGCAGGTGCCACCTTCAGTTTCACCTTCAACGTGAAGTTCTACCCTCCTGACCCAGCTCAGCTCAGCGAGGATATCACCAGGTAGAGCTCCTCCCACAAACACACCTGCACTTTGACCAGGTGTGCAGGGCCCTGGCCGACTGGGCGCCGTGTGAATCAGAGATATCTTTGTCACTCAGCCTGTAGAGATGAATGACATTATTTCCAGGCCTCCCACGCACTCCACCCTCACCCCCTAACGCCTAGTCGCCTAGGCTGAGTCCACATGTCCACGTACATATATTTGTTTATGCAGACTCACAAAATTGTAAAAAACACAATCATCTTCCATGTATTGTTTTTGCTGTGGACCTGATGAATGGATGAGTGTGTGTATTGATCTGATGAGTATTGAGGCGGTTGGTGACGCGTTTCCATGACGCCACATACTGCTCCACTCTGTTCACCAGCCTGCCAGCTCTCACACAGACTTTTACAACTTTATTATCTAATCTCTTCACTTACAAACTGCCCCGCTTCCTTGAAGCCCTGCAACCTTTGAACTGTGTGTGTGTGTGTGTGTGTGTGTGTGTGTGTGTGTGTGTGTGTGTGTGTGTGTGTCTGTGTGTGTGTGTGTGTGTGTGTGTGTGTGTGTGTGTGTGTGTGTGTGTGTGTGTGTGTGTGTGTGTGTGTGTGTGTGTGTGTGTGTGTGTGTGTGTGTGTGTGGTACTTCCTGTGTCTGCAGCTTCGTAAGGACATTGTGGGCGGGACTCTGCCCTGCTCCTTTGTGACACTGGCCCTGCTGGGATCCTACACCCTCCAATCAGAGCTGGGCGAGTATGACCCCCAGCTCCATGGCAACGAGTACGCCAGCGACGTGCGGCTCGCCCCGGGGCAGACCAAGGAGCTGGAGGAGAAGGTGATGGAGCTGCACCGCACCTACAGGTGAGAGCTGGAACTGCACACCACACCACCTACTGGTGAGAGCTGGAACTGCACCACACCACCTACTGGTGAGACCTGCTGCCTAAGACCTGCTGCACCACACCACCTACTGGTGACCTGCACTACACCACACCACCTACTGGTGAGACCTGGAACTGCACCACACCACCTACTGGTGAGAGCTGGAACTGCACTACACCACACCACCTACTGGTGAGACCTGGAACTACACCATACACCCCACCGCCTACTGGTGAGACCTGGAACTACACTATACACCACACCGCCTACTGGTGAGACCTGGAACTACACTATACACCCCACCACCTACTGGTGAGACCTGGAACTACACTATACACCCCACCGCCTACTGGTGAGAGCTGGAACTGCACTATACGCAGACTTTAACACTTAAATTCTTATATTACACTCACACATATACTGACATGGGATAGCAAACCAGGGGGGTATTTCACGAAGCTGGCTAAGGAAATCCGGGCTTACTAAAATAAACCTGACTTGAGTTAGCGGGCTAACGAACTGTAGATCAATTCCGTTTCACGAAACTAGATCAAGAGGTCAAACTAATCCAAGCCTGATGAAAGCCAGGTTTGGGCAATCGCTTACGTGCGCGTTCATGAACTATTTAAACAGCCCGAGTAAGTGAATGTCGATTGAAACATTCGATTAGACAGAAATGGCAAAAGAACATGCAGTGTCGTTTACCGCAGGGGAGCAGCAACTAATCATGGAATATTATTAAGACTACAAGACAATCGTCACTAAAAAAGGCAACACCACCACCATTAACAAAGCGAGAGACGCAGCCTGGGAATCGATTGCCGAGTGCATAAATGCGTAAATTAGTACTATTGCGCAATCAGTGCTACAGTATGTGCTTTGCATCTCCTCAATTTAATAAAATAGTGGGGGTTTTTATAACTAATTTAAAAAACAATATTCTGACAAATGGCTTTGACAATTACCAACCATTGATTTATTTATCACATTAAAACAAAGAAATTAATTCTGTCTTCTAAAACATTTTTGCAGTAACATGCAAATTAGTGCATATTTAATGAGTACCTCATTTGCATATTTTAATAAAAATACATTCAGTCATAATACAAAGATATCACGCATTTGTGTGTATATTCAACTGGTAAAATTTCATTCTGATGGGAGGAAAGGAAAATGTTTTTTCTATTCACCTGTGGTACCTCCCCTTAACAAGACAAAACTAAAAGTGGAAGATAAGAAATAACTTATTGGAAGTGATTAATCGCAATTAGATCACGCTGAACTCATTTCTGTGGTCCAAATGCATGGGATTGAGCGGCGGCATCTCTTCCATGGGTTCCAGTGGGGGAACCCCAAATGTAATAAAGACATTTAGAAGTATTTTCAGGGTCAGGCACACTTTACGCCCAGCGCGGCACCCAGTGGCATCCCCTACAGTGTACAGAAAGGTGCCACTTGCCAAAAAACGCAAGTCAATGCACACCATTTGCACTACGCTAATCGACTGGCTGCGATGCGTGTTGTTTGCAACTTCAGACTCGAGCAAATCGCAAATATAGATTATTCCCTGCCGAGAAAATCTATAGCGTTCGTACAGGTGCTCTTCTGAGAAACTGAGTGGATCAACTCTACCTCGGAACACCCTCTCCGCTCTAAAAGCTCTTCTAATTATTTGTGCCGCCTCATCTACGGGATTGTCTAAGAACGGACACGCCGTGATCGAAACAGACCCAGTGAAAACACATGAGTTTTTATACTGTTTCAGAATGGCTTTTTAAAAATATAATGCACATGAAAACCAGACAAAAACATGCATTGTAAATGGTTTAATAATATTATTACATAAAAATGATTTTATTTTAACATAAACTGCAAATAAAAACAAAGTCAAAAACTTGAATTTTAAATGTTTTAATAATACGACAACGCAAAATAATTACTTGACAAAACAGTCTGGAACGCCTTCCTTCTGAGCCAGTGGTCCGTCCGAGGCGGTGTCACTGCAACACCGGCTGGATATTTGCGTCCAGCTTAACCACTAACCCTAACCCTAACCATGATAAACCTGCTCCCAACCAGGCTAGCCTATGTTGCCGTAGTAACTTAACTGGCATCTAGTCAAGCTTGCTTCGTGAAACCGAGTTATCCGAGAACTTATCCAGACTTGCTGAAATAAGCCAGGCTTACAGCTTAATCGCGCTTCGTGAAATACCCCCCAGGTAACAGTGAGAGACGTTATGTGTGCATTTAATTTCAGGTCCATGAGCCCTGCCCAGGCAGACATGCTCTTCCTGGAGAACGCCAAAAAACTCGCCATGTACGGAGTCGACCTGCATCAGGCAAAGGTACCAATCTCACCTGTGTGTACCAACCTCACCTGTACGTGTGTGTGTGTGTGTGTGTGTGTGAGAGAGAGTTTGTGTGTGAGAGTGTGTGTGTGTGTGTGTGTGTGTGTGTGTGGGAGAGTGTGTTAGGGTGGGCGATATGAGCTAAAATTCATATCACAATATTTTCCACTGTCCAGATGATATCGATATGATATCACGACATATGAGAAAATAAATCTGAATCACATTTTAATAGCCCTTCTTAGTTAAATGACATTAGTTAAGGCAAAATATGTATTTTAACCTTATATAACCAGAACGAGTTATAGCGAGTACCGGCAGCGAATGATGACTTGATTGATTGCTGAGTGGGAGTCTGGCTTGTCTTCGGGCGAGCTCCTGGACTAACTGTTTCACGCATTCGGGTACATTCCTCATATTCACGGACATGCATGGTTTTCAGGTGGGTAAACAGGTTGCTGGTGTTTCCACCTTTGGCTAAAACAACACGGCGACACAACTTGCATATTATTGTTTGTTGGTCGAGGTCGGAGATTTTGAACCCAAACCAGTTCCAAACGACAGAGGAGCCCCTTTCTTTTTAACCACCCGCCATCATCCTGCTCTTGAGCAACCTCACTTTCTGCGTGTTCGCTCATTTTCGATTCTTCACTTTTGCACTTGTAATAGGCTATAAATATTAGTACGTAGTCTGCCTGCTAACTGCAGCTGCCTGCACGCTTGTTTGTTGATACATGCGCGCAACAAATGCATAAAATAGCTCAAAAAAATAGGTCAACATATTAACATGCTTCTTTTTTTAGGAAACCTGGAGGTTAGATTTTTAAAAAATAGATGTAGCTACTAACTACTATCACTCAATTGAAATTTTGAACAAAACAATATGAATGCCAAATTAGAATTTATGAATATATAACGGTATCCACGGTATAGCAAAATCCATATCGTGGCGCAGCATAATACCGGTAGTCACTTTCATACCGGTATAGCGCCCACTCCTAGAGAGTGTGTGTGTGTGTGTGTGTGTGTCTGTGTGTCTGTGTGTGTGTGAGTGTTTAGTGTGACAGTGTGTGTGTGTGTGTGTGAAAGGAACCAGCATGATCCCACCAGTCCTGTGAGTGTGTGTGAGTGAGTGTGAGTGTGTTTGTGTGTGTGTGTGTGTGTGAGAGTGTGTGTGTGAGTGTGAGTGTGTGTGTGAGTGTGTGTGTGTGTGTGTGAGTGTGTGTGAGAGTGTGTGT
>JAINUG010000369.1:172500-182500 GCA_029706075.1 Aldrovandia affinis | reverse complement strand
CTCCTTCAAAAACCAGCGACAGACAAACCCCCCTTCACCTGCTTGCCGTAAAACTAACCAGCTCTGTTCTCAACCACAGGCTTCTAACAAACCATAGGAGCTTATTCCTGTTGAGAGTGTGAGAGTGTGTGAGAGTGTGAGAGTGTGTGTGTGAGTGTGTGAGTGCGAGAGAGTGCGTGTGTGAGAGTGTGAGAGTGTGAGAGTGTGAGCGTGTGAGCGTGTGAGCGTGTGAGCGTGTGAGCGTGTGAGAGTGTGAGCGTGTGAGAGTGCGAGAGTGTGAGTGTGTGCGAGTGTGCGTGTGTGTGTGAGTGGAGATTCTTTGTCATTGCCGCGCCACGCTTTCCTGATCATGTTGAGGACGGAGGCCGTGTTCAATCTTTAGGCCGTGGGCCTGGACTCGGGTTCTGAGTGCGCTGCTGTTTCTGCTCGGTAGTGGTGGAGCGTGTCCCAGTTCACACGCGTGTCCCAGTTCACACGCGTGTGAGCACGGCTTCCTCAGGACTGGGGGAGGAGGAGGAGGAGGAGGAAGAGGTGCTCCTCTCACAGAAGAGAGTGAGGATTGTGGAAGAGTCGACACAACTACAAGAGCGACTGCAGAACCCACACAGAGAGGAGGAAGATGATTGGTTTGTGCTACTGGACCGCCCCTTTCTGAGACAGCCCCGCCCCTTCAGGTACCCCCTCCACCCCCTCCACCAGCTTTGGCAAAATGAGAGAAAGAGAAATAATCTTCATCTGGTGAGCGCTTCACCTGCTCCATGCTAACAGCAGACCGCTCTGACCACAGCTAAACCACACCGCCACGACCGCAGCTAAACCACACCGCTCCTAAAACACGCCACGACCGCAGCTAAACCACACACGCTCTGACCACAGCTGAAACCACACCGCCCACACCACCACACCGCCTGGCGTGTCCCAGTTCCCACGCGTGTGAGCACGGCTTCCTCAGGACTGGGGGAGGAGGAGGAGGAGGAGGAGGAGGAGGTTCTCCTCTCACAGAAGAGAGTGAGGATTGTGGAAGAGTCGACACAACTACAAGAGCGACTGCAGAACCCACACAGAGAGGAGGAAGATGATTGGTTTGTGCTACTGGACCGCCCCCTTTCTGAGACAGCCCCGCCCCCTTCAGGTACCCCCTCCACCCCCTCCACCAGCTTTGGCAAAATGAGAGAAAGAGAAATAATCTTCATCTGGTGAGCTCTTCACCTGCTCCATGCTAACAGCAGACCGGCCTGACCGCAGCTAAACCACACCGCCACGACCGCAGCTAAACCACACCGCTCCAACCGCAGCTAAACCACACCGCTCTGACCACAGCTAAACCACACCGCCACACCGCTCCGACCACAGCTAAACCACACCGCCACGACCGCAGCTAAACCACACCGCCACAACCATGTGAACCGTGAGCTTTGCGTGAGCTTTGCGTGAGAAAATGTTTTCATTCGCTTCATATTTCTCATGAAAATGGCCTGAAACCTGAGGAGTTGATTTGCAGCTTGGCTGAGATTTTATTTCCCTTCTAGTAGCTTGGCTGCTAGGTCATGGTCTCAGAGCTGTTTGTTTGTGTTAGCGATGGAGCTGGTGGAGCGTGTCCCAGTTCCCACGCGTGTGAGCACGGCTTCCTCAGGACTGGGGGAGGAGGAGGAGGAGGTGGAGGAGGAGGAGGTGGAGGAGGTGGAGGAAGAGGTTCTCCTCTCACAGAAGAGAGTGAGGATTGTGGAAGAGTCGACACAACTACAAGAGCGACTGCAGAACCCACACAGAGAGGAGGAAGATGATTGGTTTGTGCTACTGGACCGCCCCCTTTCTGAGGCAGCTCCGCCCCCTTCAGGTACCCCCATAATTACCCCATCCCCATATTTATGGCAAACCAGGTTAACGGCAACTAAGCCAAAGAGCTTTCGCTACAGAGTCATGCTGCTAGGTGGCGACATTCACATGCTGGTGGGAAATGAGTTTGCCTCTCACTTCAAAGGGGGAGATGGACTGAAACAGCTCAGAGTGTGCAGACCAGTGTGACCGTGGTTCCCTGTATCTCAGTGTGGTTCCCTGTATCTCAGTGTGGCTCCCTGTATCTCAGTGTGGTTCCCTGTATCTCAGTGTGGTTCCCTGTATCTCAGTGTGGTTCCCTGTATCTCAGTGTGGTTCCCTGTATCTCAGTGTGGCTCTCTGTATCTCAGTGTGGTTCCCTGTATCTCAGTGTGGCACTCTGTATCTCAGTGTGGTTCCCTGTATCTCAGTGTGGTTCCCTGTATCTCAGTGTGGTTCCCTGTATCTCAGTGTGGCTCTCTGTATCTCAGTGTGGTTCCCTGTATCTCAGTGTGGTTCTCTGTATCTCAGTGTGGCTCTCTGTATCTCAGTGTGGCTGTGGTTTCTGGTTGCCGTGGTGTCTGAGGGGTGTGTCTGTATCAGCCCCGCCCTCAGGGGGCGTGGTAGGGCTCCGCGCGGCTGTGATGTCAGAGCAGGAGGCGGGCGGCGGGGCAGAAGGGATGAGGCCCCTGCCAGCGGGCAGGGCGTGGCGGGAACCGCTTCAGACGCAATGGGAGGAGGAGGAGGAGGAAGATGACTGGTTTGTTCTCCTGGACCCCCCCCTGCCACGGCCCGGCCCGATACGCCAAGGTACCGTCTCAGAATGAACCCCCTTTACAAAAACCACCTGCAGGGGGCGCCGCACGCCCTGCCCTGTCTGCCTTTCACACGGGACATCTGCACAGAGATTTAAACATCTTCTCTGTTTTGGGGAAAAGAGTTTGGAATGATGTGTCTGACTGTGTCTCAGAGGTCTCAGAGCTGTTTGTTTGTGTTAGCGATGGAGCTGGTGGAGCGTGTCCCAGTTCCCACGCGTGTCCCAGTTCCCACGCGTGTGAGCACGGCTTCCTCAGGACTGGGGGAGGAGGAGGAGGAGGAGGAGGAGGAGGAAGAGGTTCTCCTCTCACAGAAGAGAGTGAGGATTGTGGAAGAGTCGACACAACTACAAGAGCGACTGCAGAACCCACACAGAGAGGAGGAAGATGTTTGGTTTGTGCTACTGGACCGCCCCCTTTCTGAGACAGCCCCGCCCCCTTCAGGTACCCCCCCCCCCCCTCCACCAGCTTTGGCAAAATGAGAGAAAGAGAAATAATCTTCCTCCGGTGAGCGCTTCACCTGCTCCATGCTAACAGCAGACCAGCCTGACTGCAGCTAAAGGCCTCTACACGCTCAAGCGACAGCAACACAACCAGGGCTCCGCAACATCAACGCAGCCTTCGTGACCCACGCAGAGGGGGTTTCAGAGCGTGTCGCGGTTTCTAGCACAAACATCTAACTCGCGACCGCAGCGCAACCCTGTTCACGTAGATGTTGCGCATCATTGATTGGTTGGTTAGTGAATGGAGGCGGAGCTGTCATAGTCATAGTTCATCGAGCTAGTACATCATTTTTTTAACATTTTAAGCATTTAACAGATGCTCTTATCCAGAGCGACTTACAAGATGTGCATTAATACATGGTAGGAACAATCATAGTTTGCGCAAGAGATCAGTGCAGTAATACAGCGATAGACATCATTGTTAGCATCTGCATACCATACCTGTATATATCTATGTTAACGTTAGCTAAGCAAAACTATCGATATCTATCTAGCTAGCTAGCAACCTGGTATCACGGCCAAATAAAGCTCGCTAACAGTAGCTAACGATATAGATAGCTAGCATAATTTGTTCAACGTGGTATGAAATGAACCAGCTTCAGGAGAGATTGGCTGAAGAAGGTACCGGAGTTTCCCTGCTTTCATGAAACCTTTACCGACCTTGTTCAACACAGTGACGCCTACTAGTGCACAGAAGTGTAAGGACACCATGTTGCATAGGCTGCGCATAGCCTTTGCAGACGTATATAGTGCAGAGTGCTTGCGACATTGTTGCATTGCGCGAATCGCAAAGAAGTCGCACAAGTTACGCAGAAGCATGTAGAGGCCTTGAGCCACACCGCTACGACCAAGTGCTGATTACCGTGAGCTTTGCGTGAGGAAAATGTTTTCATTCGCTTCATATTTCTCATGGAAATGGCCTGAAACCTGAGGAGTTGATTTGCAGCTTGGCTGAGATTTTATTTCCCTTCTAGTAGCTTGGCTGCTAGGTCATGGTCTCAGAGCTGTTTGTTTGTGTTAGCGATGGAGCTGGTGGAGCGTGTCCCAGTTCCCACGCGTGTCCCAGTTCCCACGCGTGTGAGCACGGCTTCCTCAGGACTGGGGGAGGAGGAGGAGGAGGTGGAGGAAGAGGTGCTCCTCTCACAGAAGAGAGTGAGGATTGTGGAAGAGTCGACACAACTACAAGAGCGACTGCAGAACCCACACAGAGAGGAGGAAGATGTTTGGTTTGTGCTACTGGACCGCCCCCTTTCTGAGGCAGCCCCGCCCCCTTCAGGTAGGTGTTCTGTGGAGGTGTCGTCAGGGTCGCAGGTTTGATAAATCACCAGGACGTGGAGCCGAGCGCTGGGCACCAGCAATGTGGCCCCCAGGGGGTGCTGGTTGAGAGGAAGCTGGGTGGCGGGGCAGAGATGGCCCTCGTGGTTCTGGGCTGGTGTTCTGAGCTTCTGTTTCTCTGGACCAGCGATGCTCCTAAGCCGCGTCGCAGACACAGCTGCAGGTCAGAGGTCAGAGGAGGAGGAGGGAGGAGCCGAGAGGAAGTGGGGGCAGGAGGAGCCCCGAGCCCCCCCACAGACTCCCCTCGAACCCTCAGGTACCCTTACAGACCCCCACAGACCCCCAGGTACCCCAGATACCCCTCAGGTACCCTTACAGACCCCCACAGACCCCCAGGTACCCCCCCCTCGAACCCCCACCCCCACAGACCCCCAGGTACCCCACAGCCCCCCCTCGAACCCTCAGGTACCCTCACAGACCCCCACAGACCCCTCGAACCCTCAGGTACCCCACATACCCCCACAGACCCCCGAACAGGTACCCCCACAGACCCACCGCGGCCATGGAAACGCCCCTGAGTCAGCAGCTCCATAAATCCAGCTCCATAGTGAGATCAACCCTTTGAAAACCTGTCTGAGAGGCGCACTATACAACCGCTGAGTGCGGTTCCCAGTGCGGTTGTGTTGAGGTTGTGGGTGTGGTTGAGTTACGGTTGAGGTTATCTCCTGAAGGTGTCTCTCTCTCGTACAGTCCTTGGGTTTGAGTCTGCGGAGTTTGCTCCAGCCAATCAGCTGCTGACCCAGGTGGCTGAGAGGCGTGTGACGCCGCAGGTGGCAGATGATTGGTTTGTGCTGTTTGAGCGCCTCCATCCAATCAGAACCGCGTTCACCTTCCCAGGTACTGAAGCTCCACCTGCGTTCACCTTCCCAGCCCTACTGAAGCTCCACCTGCACACACACACACACACACACACATCACACACACACACACACACACACACACACACACACACACACACACACGCTCACACACACACACACACGCACACACACACACACACACACACACACACACACACACAGCCACTCACTCACACGCGCACACACACACACACACACACACACGCTCACACACACACACACACACACACACACACACACACACACACACACTCACGCTCACACACACACACACACACACACACACACACACACACACACACTCACACTCACACGCCACACACACACACACACACACACACACACACACACACACACACATCACACACACACACACACACACACACACACACACACCCACACACACACACACACACACACACTGGAGCTCACACACACACACACACACACCCACAGCCCACACACACACACACACTCCCTAGCCCTGCAAGCTCACACACACACACACACACACACACACACACACACACACACACACACACACTCACACACACACACTCACACACACACACACACACACACACACACACCCCAGCGCTCTGGAGCTCACACACACACACACACCCAGCCCTCCCTATGCAAGCTCTGTGCGCTTGGAGCTCACACACACACACACACACCCCAGCCCTCACAAGCTCTGCCCTCTCTGTGGATTTCACACTGCCTCAGATCTGCTCCACACGGCGCCTTTTAACATCGAGCAGAAACTACCCAGGGACCCAGTGTGGGACACTGTGGATCGGACACTGTGGGATTGGACACTGTGGATCGGACACTGTGGATCGGACACTGTGGATCGGACACTGTGGATCGGACACTGTGGATCGGACACTGTGGGCCTCTCTGTGGGCTGCGCTGCTTTTTGGCCGTTCTGTGTGTTGCCCGGTAACAGTTGCCCGGTAACAGTTGCCCGGTTACAGGAGCTCTAACGCATTCCCCTCTCTCCAGTGCGCTGGCAGGATGATTGGTTTACACTGCTGGACCACGCCCCTTCAGACCACGCCCCTCCCTCAGTCCCTCCAGGTAAAACTCACCTGGGCAGAGAGGATCCACACTGCCCCCTCAATATGAGCCCTGACTCTGTGTGTGTGTGTGTGTGTGTGTGTGTGTGTGTGTGTGTGTGTGTGTCGTGATATTATTATATTATTGTATTGTTGCTTAGAGTTCGGCGTTTTGTCATCAGAAGGGTAAAAGGATAAAAGATTTGTTCTTAAGGTAAACGTTATTAGGGGACAGAGAGGGAATTTTCAATTTTTTCCCCGTCTAGCTTTGGAAACCTTGTTAAGTTACCGATTTGGCATTACACCCAGCTGATGCGAGGTTTTTTGTGTTTTTTTGCCCTCTCAGGAGCAAATCCAAGAGTAGGGAAATATACTATAGCTAACTCGCTTTTGTTGGCTTAAATTTAAATTGTTATATTTCAAGCGTAGAGCGTATAGCCGTTTCGGTTGGCTGCTACTAGCGCTCTTGCTACAGAAACCGGACCTAAAGTTTTTTAATTCGCTTTAAGTGTTGTTTTGATTTAGAAATTTCTGCACCTGACTGTTTGGAACCACCTCGGTGTATAGTATTTTTATCGACTTGGTGTCTCTGTTTCGGCAGCAATTCGTTCAGTGCAGGGAGAGCAGTAGATATATCTAGGGTTGAAAATGTGGCCACCGGCAGTGCAGTGCAAGTGTTGCAGGAAATTGTGTTTCTGGAGGAAGACTTCCAGGAGGGTTTCATCTGTGTTGCCAGCTTGAAGCATCTCGAGAGCAAGATTCTTGATCTCGAAGCCCAACTTGCTGGTCTCGACTGCCCTGCAGAATTAGTAGAGTTCCAGGAACGTATTAGTACGCCCTTTAGAGAGATAGTCTGCACGCCGAAGCGTGGTAGGGGGGAGACTCTAGAGCAGGTAGGGAGAGAGAGTTGGGTGATGGTAGGGCGCCAGCGTAGAAAAGGGCGCGCACATGCAGGGGCGGCATCTCCAGAGATTGTGGTGTCCAACCGATTCCAGCCCTTGCAGGAAGAGGATCTGGCCCAGCCCTCTGTGAGCAGGAGGACTGATGAGCCCCAGGGCACCCTGGCGGCCATGCCACCCAGGAAAAGGGGGTTAATTGTAGTGGGGGATTCAATTATTAGAGGTGTAGACAGTATAGTCTGTTCACGGGAAAAGGAATCTCGCATGGCATGTTGCCTGCCTGATCTCCTGGAACACGCGGACAAGCTCCTGGCCAGAGCAGGGGTGGATCCATTGGTCATGGTCCATGTTGGAACCAATGACATAGGTAAGGGTAGGTTTGAGGTTCTGCAGGACAAATTTACAGTATTAGGATCAAAGTTAAGGGGCAGAACCTCCACGGTGGTCTTCTCTGGAATTCTGCCAGTACCACGTGCTAGCAAAGGCAAGCTGAATTTTATATGGAGATTTAACACGTGGCTACAAACCTGGTGCAGGAAAGAGGGGTACAGGTTTATGGGGCACTGGGACTCCTTTTGGAACAGGGGTGACCTGTACAAGTGGGATGGGCTACACTTGAACCGGAGGGGTACAGATGCATTGGGCCAGCGTATGCTCAGGGTAGCGGAGGAATATTTAAACTAGGGACTGGGGGGGCAGGGAGGGAAATTAGTAGTAGTAGTATTATGGATAGGGAGGTACAGACTGCCCAGATGGAAGATACCAGGGCGGAGTATAATAAATCTGAGGATATCATTAATAAAGATTTTTTAGATCATAATGTGAATAGAGGTGGTTCGGCACAGTTATGTGTGGAGGGGAAGGACAACGTAAGTGTGAGTAAGGCTCTGAAGTTCATGTGTTTAAATGCAAGAAGCATAAAAATAATTTTTTGGAACTGGAGGCTGTCATGTTGAATGGGGGTTATGACATTGTTGGGATTACTGAGACATGGCTTGGCGCAGCGGATGGGGAGGAATATAATGTAGAGGGGTACAAATTGTTTAGGATAGAACTAATAAAAGAGGCGAGGGAGTGAAAGACGATCTTAATGTGCAGGAAATTCCAGGTATAAACCCATTTGTTTCTTGTGAGGACATCTGGATTAGATTATTGGGAGATCATGAGAAGGGCCTTAATATAGGAGTATGCTATAGACCTCCAGCTTCAGACAGTAACATAAATAGTACGCTCTTTGGTAACATAAAACAAATCTGTGCTGAAGGAGAGATGATAATAATGGGCGACTTCAATTACCCCTCTATTAATTGGAGAGATGTTGGGAGATCGTTTTTAGATATGGTCAATGACAGTTTTTGTGCTACAAAAACTTAAGACAAATAAGGCAGCAGGCCCGGATGGCATATATCCCAGAGTACTCAAAGAACTTGGGGAAATGATGTATAAACCATTGACAGATATTTTAATTCAATCCATAATCGCTGGAGAAATACCAGATGACTGGAAGCAGGGTAGTATAATTCCAATATATAAGAAGGGGGACCGTACTGACCCAGGGAACTATAGGCCTGTCAGTTTAACTTGCATCGCATGTAAAATGCTGGAATGTATTATTAGGGATAAATTGGAATCATTCTTGAAAAGGAATAGTATTTTAAGGGAGAGCCAACATGGTTTTCTCAAAGGGAGGTCATGCCTAACAAACCTCCTGGACTTTTTTGAAGAGGCTACAAAGTGTGTTGACCTGAACCAGGCTTATGATATTATATATTTGGACTTTCAGAAAGCATTTGACAAGGTACCACATGAGAGGCTCATTGCTAAAATGAATTCAGTAGGAATTGCAGGAGTAGTTTCAGAGTGGGTTCATAATTGGTTGCAAGGGCTGTCCGCCCCAGGGAGGGGGGATGGAAGCCGTGTTGTGTAATGGTTAGGGAGCTGGGTTTGTAACTCAGAGGTTGCTGGTTCAATTCCTAGGTGGAGCACTGCTGTTGTACCCTTGAGCAAGGTACTTAACCTGAATTGCTTCAGTAAAATATCCAGCTGTATGTAAATGGATTGTATGTAAAGAATGTAAAGAAATGTAAAGTGTAAGTCGCTCTGGATAAGAGCGTCTGCTAAATGCCTAAAAAATGTTTTAAAAATGTAAAAGCCGACACAGTTTGCTGCGCACAGGAGTGGTTCTGGGATACCGGAATTACAGTCGACAGCATGACGAGTGCTGTCTCGGAGGAGGCAGTGCTTCGCTGTTGTCACTGCCATTCACAGGACTACGGCAGCGAACTACGAGGGAGGGGATTGACCTGAGAACAGTGGGAGTAATTGAAAACGGGATCAAATGAATAAAGAATGCTCTGTCAACCATTTCTTAGTTTCTTTGGACGTATGTTTGGGATCGTTGACTTGCTGGAAGGTCCATCTGTGGCCAAGGTGTAGCTTCCTGGCAGAGGGAACAAGGTTTTTGGACAAAATGTCTTGGTGCATGCTGGAGTTCATGGTCCCATCCATTTTAATAAGGGCCCCAGGGCCTGTGGATGCAAAACAAGCCCAAAGCATTAAAGATCCACCACCATGTTTCACTGTAGGCATGAGGTGCTTTTCAACATTACTTGCATTCTTTGGACGCCAAACATAACGCTGATGTGCATGTCCAAAAAGCTAGATTCGGCCACAAGACACGGTTCCAATTGTAGTTCAGATGTAGTTTGGCGA
>JAINUG010000369.1:140000-165000 GCA_029706075.1 Aldrovandia affinis | reverse complement strand
AAAGGAGGCGGGTGAGAAGTGAAGAAGAGGAACAATACCAAATCTCCACAGGGGGAGATCAGTATACCTGTCCCTCCACCTCTACCTGAGGGTCGTGGAGTGTGGGAGAAGGTGTAGGCAGCGGAGAGAGCAGCAGGGGTGGCCGTGTTCTGCGGAGTGATCCACGTCTCCGTGAGCGCCAGGAACTGCAGGGAGAGTATCGAGGCCTGGGCCGAGATGAAATCGGCCTTCCGGACAGCGGACTGGCAGTTCCATAGTCCGCCTGCTACCACCACGTCAACACCGGGAGATCTAGGAGGGTGGATGAGATTGGACAGATTACGGGTGTGGGTAGAATCTCTCCTTCTAGGCAATCTAGAAGAGGAGACATGGAGTGGGATAGGGAGGAAGCATGTGGTGTTAGATGCAGAGGAAGAACAGGGAGATACAAAACTATGATACTTACCGTGCGGCGAGCACTCCCTAGCTGGCCCCCCTCGGTGTACTCCTGCAGGTAGACTCCTTTGTCTTTGTCCGCTGAGTCTTCGTTGGCTGGTGAGGCTGGCACAGAAACACACACACTACTGCCGCTTTCCACAACTATGGTTACTTATATAGC
Organism: Aldrovandia affinis; assembly: GCA_029706075.1. Lineage (NCBI taxonomy): Eukaryota > Metazoa > Chordata > Actinopteri > Notacanthiformes > Halosauridae > Aldrovandia > Aldrovandia affinis. Next base: position 164,402 of record JAINUG010000369.1, on the reverse strand, counting down.
TGAGTGGTGCTCACACACACACACACACACACACTACTGTACACACTCCCCCACACACACACTCACACACACACACACACACGCCTTGGCGTTTCTGGGTTTGCTTGTCATGGAGATGATGATGATGATGATGATGATGTTTATTGTGTAGATGTTGAAAAGTGTTAGTTTTCCTCTAAGTGCTCAGATCAGTGGAATAGATCTGGGGAAATCTCACTGCCAAACGACATATTCACCATCTCACTGGTGTATTTCTTCATTTAAGACACTGAGTTTGCGTTGGATGCCTAATGAGTACATGATTGGGTTGATTTTAGCCATGATTTCATCTTGGATCTGAAATCAGTAAAGCTGCAGCACCCTCATGTAAACCAAGTTCCAAGAGTTCGCTGCTCTAATAGAGAACGCTGATCTGCCAAACTCACTAGATCTGTGCTGTGTGGTACAGTCACCTCTGTTGGTCATCCTAGTCATCCTCCCAGTATCTGAGCGCAGTGATATGAACTCTTTTAATGGGGGAGAACATTTACATTTACATTTACATTTACATTTTAAGCATTTAGCAGACACTCTTATCCAGAGCGACTTACAAGATGTGCATTAATACATGGTAAGAACAATCATAGTTAGCGCAAGAGATCAGTGCAGTAATACAGTGATAGACATCATTGCAGGCGTCTGCATATCATACCTGTAACACTGGGAAAGAAAAGGTTAGTGGGGTTTTTTTTTTTTTTTAAGTACAGTGTAGAACAAGTAAACAGTGGTGATGACAGATTGACCAAATGGACAGTGTTCAGTGGTAGTGGAGTCTGAAGAGGTGGGTTTTGAGTCTCTTGCGGAGAAGCCAGATCAGTGATCACTCTGTACACTAAACTGGCAGCAGCAAGGCACACAAAGTTGTGAAACGTCAGGAGGTTACACCTCTGAATGATAGTGGTATTCACCGTCCCGCTGATGTGTTCACCTCCACGTAGCTGCCATGGTTACGGAGCTGCCGGCTGCCAGGAGTTGTAGTTGTAGTAATGTTGTTTGTCCATGTGGTGGCGCCATTGCCTCACTGAAGAACCCCTGTGTCAGGGTTTCTCCTCCGATGTGACCGGTGTGCTCGTGACGACTGACATTAATCTTTTTAAACGCCTTTTATCCCTTGATTAGAAAAAAAAACTGTTCTCCAAAATGGTAATTCTAAGGCGTGCGGTACAGGCCCTGTTAGAAGATGACTCACTACGGTGTTACCTGTGTGAATTACAGCTCGTTACCTGTGTGAATTACAGCTCGTTACCTGTGTGAATTACAGCTCGTTACCTGTGTGAATTACAGCTCGTTACCTGTGTGAATTACAGCTCGTTACCTGTGTGAATTACAGCTCGTTACCTGTGTGAATTACAGCTCGTTACCTGTGTGAATTACAGCTCGTTACCTGTGTGAATTACAGCTCGTTACCTGTGTGAATTACAGCTCGTTACCTGTGTGAATTACAGCTCGTTACCTGTGTGAATTACAGCTCGTTACCTGTGTGAATTACAGCTCGTTACCTGTGTGAATTACAGCTCGTGTACCTGTGTGAATTACAGCTCGTTACCTGTGTGAATTACAGCTCGTTACCTGTGTGAATTACAGCTCGTTACCTGTGTGAATTACAGCTCGTGTACCTGTGTGAATTACAGCTCGTTACCTGTGTGAATTACAGCTCGTTACCTGTGTGAATTACAGCTCGTTACGTGTTGTTGTTGCTCCTGTCTCATGTTGTTGTTGCTCCTGCGCTGTATTGCGGTAGGCCTTACATTGATACTGTTGCACCACTAAAGTGACATTGTTTACTAATGAAGTATTTACAAAAACGTATTCTGAATACAAGGCGGCACGGTGGTGCAGTGGATAGCACTGTCGCCTCACAGCAAGAAGGTCTCGGGTTTGAATCCCGGGCCGGGGGCCTTTCTGTGCGGAGTTTGCATGTTCTCCCGTGTCCGCGTGGGTTTCCTCCGGGTACTCCGGTTTCCTCCCACAGTCCAAAGACATGCACGCTGGGCTAACTGGAGAGTCTAAATTGCCCGTAGGTATGAGTGTGTGAGTGAATGGTGTATGTAGTGCCCTGCGATGGATTGGCGACCTGTCCAGGGTGTATTCCTGCCTCTCGCCCCAATGCATGCTGGGATAGGCTCCAGCCCCCCCGCGACCCTAACTAGGAATAAGCGGCTGAAGATGAGAGTATTCTGAATACAGCCTTTTTTTGTGAATAACGCAATCAAACCTGACATGACAATCCTGTCTTTTCCCTCTGAGAGAGAAAAAAATTATTTTGAGTGAGATTTATCTGCTTTGAATAGTTCCATCAAAGCAAAGTCCATTCGCACTTCGTCCAGCGCACACACTCGCATCACACAACTAACTTACACATGTAGCTAACACACAGAGCTAACACAATTAATATACCCGTGTCTCACTAACATGGCTAACACACGTAGCTAACACAATTGACCTACACTGGTATCTCACTAACATGGCTAACACACATAGCTAACACAATTAACCTACACACGTATTTCATTAGGGTTGCCAACTCTCTATCATTTAAATACGGGTCAGAAGGCGGGGCACTGGGGGTTAAGTGGGGAAGGTGTTGTATGGATGTAGATCAACACAAACTGTATTTTGTAATGGCGACTGCTGAAGGAAGACTCAGGAAAGTTAGCTTTTCCATGATCGCGCTACCAGCTTTACTACAACAAAGCTTATAGACGCAGGGCACAGCCAAGAACAGGAGAAACTCACAGGCGTCACTTCTTAGACATACAAACACAGTCACGGTTACAACACTAATCCACTCAATGACACAAGGGGTGATGGGGAACTGGCACACAATCATGGAATCAGCCCCAAGGCAGCCCCCAGCTTAGCGTACGATGTGGCTAAGCTAACATTAATTAGTACTGAACTCATTTACACCGTTACAATATGATGGGATTCTATTTTGATGTCTGACTGGTATTTTGTTATATGGGACAAGGACTAATGCGGGACAGCTGGCAACCCTGTATATCACCTGGACTGGCCTGTAGCTCCCTCTCTCCGTACACCAGTACACACAGAGGGGGTTGAGTTGCTCTCTCTCTTTCCTGTCTGTAGAGCATCCAGCCCCTCCCCTGTTCCTCCCTAACATGCTTACTACACACACACACAAAGTGCATGCACCTACTCACCAGATGCACAAACTGCCTTTAATCCAGCAGAATAGGGTCGACCATGTCCCCCCACACCCCTAAAAACCTGCACCCAGCGGAACAAATGCATCCTATAAAGTATAGAAACTTTGAGTTTCTCTTGTCAACATTTCATTTATTTAAACAAGGTCACATTTTTTACCTTTATGTGGTTGTGTTGGTCGAAACGAAGGACAGCGATTAGTCTTTGTTCTTATTGTGGTTATTTTGTACACATCTGAAAAATGGTTAATGTGTTGGTGTTCTTTGCAATTCAGTTTTTTTGATGGTCCAATATTGCTCTGAGTTGACTGAAATATGGTGCTCACAGTTTTCCTTTCTTGAGATTTTTGTATTCATTTCCTGACGAGGTGCACGTGTGACCTGGGCCTGGGTGTGTGTGTGTGTGTGTGTGTGTGTGTGTGTGTGTGTGTGTGTGTGTGTGTGTGTGTGTGTGTGTGTGTGTGTGTGTGTGTGTGTGTGTGTGTGTGTGTGTGTGTGTGTGTGTGTGTGTGTGTGTGTGTGTGTGTGTGTGTGTGTGTGTGTGTGTGTGTGTGTTCTTTAAATCTGTCACTGCTGTTATGGGCGGGGCGGGGCAGGGGCGGATCTACTGTTGCAACTTGATAAAAAGCGACCTTATTCTGCCCTTAGTTTGGACGGAGTTTGTGTCTCTCCTCTCCCCTCACGAAGGGGAAGCATGTCTCCGGCCCTTTGCCATGTTGGTGGATTTCTCTTTCACATGTGCGCTCGGCTCTGTGTGAGACCGATCCGTCGGGTTTGGAGAGCTCTTTCAGCAGCGCTGTGGCGCGAGAGCGTTCGAGGAGACGCACCCCAGGGCGCAGTCTCGGTCTCTAGGGGCGTAACGCTACACAAGAATCACGGTTCGGTTCGGTACAGCGGGGGGAGAAAAAGAAACGAAACATAAAACTGCTTTTCATTTATTATGAACTTTGTAAACAGTGGCTAATTGGCCATAATTTACTGAACAAAGTAAGGCACATATCTTTCTTTCTTAAATAAAAACAAAATGTCCGTCAATAACTGCTGCAACCGCACACAAAAAGTTCCGCACGTGCGTTAGTGTTTAAAGCAAGATTGCATTCGTTGGATTCACATCGAGTACCAAGCTGAAAGTCCTGAACTGAACGGTTCTGTACCAATGCGTGTGCCACTAAACCCATAGTGTTTAGTCATGTAGGCATCGCATACCCCCCCCCCCCCGCGTTCTGGATCTGCCTCTTGAGTGCCCCCCAGAGCCAGTACCGTACACCTGGAGGGTGAGACTGAGTGTTGCCAGGGAAACCACAGTCCAGCTTCCAGGACGTGTCTCCATTTCGAACCCCAGTCATTTTCAACAAACCTTTTTTGGTTTGAGCCTGAAGATTTTTCAGTATTGAAATGAAACTCTCAGGTAATTTATATTGATGCCTGTAACTTGCCCCAAGGAGTCAGGATTGAGTGTTCCTGTTGAGCTTCCTTGCCCGCCCTGCAGGGGGAGCAGGGCGAATGTGACGTCCCGCCCGGATTGGGAACCAGATAAGACCGTCAGGAGTATAAACAGTGAAGTGGCCAAACCACAGGAATGCACATTTCCTCTTAGACCATTTATTTGGGTCGCGATTGTGTGGAGTGGTTTCTCCGCTTAGTTGAGATAAACGGCTGTGTTTGGTGAGCGTCCCACCCACACCCTGGCCCCTCTCCAGATGGACTGACTCTGCATCTCACATTCACATGTTCCCAAAGCACAGAGTCTTCACTGTGTTCCTCTTCAATCCTGTTCCATGAGTCTGTGTTTCCTTTATCCGTGTTGATATGTGATTCCTTTAGACGTGTGTGTGTGGTTTTGTCCCTGTAGAATGTGTGTGTGTGGTTTTGTCCCTGTAGAATGTGTGTGTGTGGTTTTGTCTCTGTAGAATGTGTGTGTGTGGTTTTCTCCTGTAGAATGTGTGTGTGTGGTTTTGTCTCTGTAGAATGTGTGTGTGTGGTTTTGTCCCTGTAGAATGTGTGTGTTGTGGTTTTGTCTCTGTAGAATGTGTGTGTGTGGTTTTGTCCCTGTAGAATGTGTGTGTTGTGGTTTTGTCCCTGTAGAATGTGTGTGTGTGGTTTTGTCTCTGTAGAATGTGTGTGTTGTGGTTTTGTCTCTGTAGAATGTGTGTGTGTGGTTTTGTCCCTGTAGAATGTGTGTGTGTGGTTTTGTCTCTGTAGAATGTGTGTGTTGTGGTTTTGTCTCTGTAGAATGTGTGTGTGTGGTTTTGTCCCTGTAGAATGTGTGTGTTGTGGTTTTGTCTCTGTAGAATGTGTGTGTGTGGTTTTCTCCCTGTAGAATGTGTGTGTGTGGTTTTCTCCCTGTAGAATGTGTGTGTTGTGGTTTTGTCCCTGTAGAATGTGTGTGTGTGGTTTTCTCCCTGTAGAATGTGTGTGTTGTTGTTTTCTCCCTGTAGAATGTGTGTGTTGTGGTGTTGTCCCTGTAGAATGTGTGTGTGTGGTTTTGTCTCTGTAGAATGTGTGTGTTGTTGTTTTCTCCCTGTAGAATGTGTGTGTGTGGTTTTGTCTCTGTAGAATGTGTGTGTGTGGTTTTGTCCCTGTAGAATGTGTGTGTGTGGTTTTGTCCCTGTAGAATGTGTGTGTGTGGTTTTGTCCCTGTAGAATGTGTGTGTGTGGTTTTGTCCCTGTAGAATGTGTGTGTGTGGTTTTGTCTCTGTAGAATGTGTGTGTTGTTGTTTTGTCTCTGTAGAATGTGTGTGTGTGGTTTTGTCCCTGTAGAATGTGTGTGTTGTGGTTTTGTCTCTGTAGAATGTGTGTGTTGTTGTTTTGTCTCTGTAGAATGTGTGTGTGTGTGGTTTTGTCTCTGTAGAATGTGTGTGTGTGTGGTTTTGTCTCTGTAGAATGTGTGTGTTGTGGTTTTGTCTCTGTAGAATGTGTGTGTGTGTGGTTTTGTCCCTGTAGAATGTGTGTGTGTGGTTTTCTCCCTGTAGAATGTGTGTGTTGTTGTTTTGTCTCTGTAGAATGTGTGTGTTGTTGTTTTCTCCCTGTAGAATGTGTGTGTTGTGGTTTTGTCTCTGTAGAATGTGTGTGTGTGGTTTTGTCTCTGTAGAATGTGTGTGTGTGGTTTTGTCTCTGTAGAATGTGTGTGTGTGGTTTTGTCCCTGTAGAATGTGTGTGTGTGGTTTTGTCTCTGTAGAATGTGTGTGTGTGGTTTTTGTCTCTGTAGAATGTGTGTGTGTGGTTTTGTCCCTGTAGAATGTGTGTGTGTGGTTTTGTCTCTGTAGAATGTGTGTGTTGTGGTTTTTTTGTCTCTGTAGAATGTGTGTGTGTGGTTTTGTCTCTGTAGAATGTGTGTGTGTGGTTTTGTCTCTGTAGAATGTGTGTGTGTGGTTTTGTCCCTGTAGAATGTGTGTGTGTGGTTTTGTCCCTGTAGAATGTGTGTGTTGTGGTTTTGTCTCTGTAGAATGTGTGTGTTGTTGTTTTGTCCCTGTAGAATGTGTGTGTGTGGTTTGTCCCTGTAGAATGTGTGTGTTGTTGTTTTGTCCCTGTAGAATGTGTGTGTGTGTGGTTTGTCTCTGTAGAATGTGTGTGTGTGGTTTTGTCTCTGTAGAATGTGTGTGTTGTGGTTTTGTCCCTGTAGAATGTGTGTGTGTGGTTTTGTCTCTGTAGAATGTGTGTGTTGTTGTTTTGTCTCTGTAGAATGTGTGTGTGTGGTTTTGTCCCTGTAGAATGTGTGTGTGTGGTTTTGTCTCTGTAGAATGTGTGTGTGTGGTTTTGTCTCTGTAGAATGTGTGTGTTGTGGTTTTGTCCCTGTAGAATGTGTGTGTGTGTGGGTTTGTCTCTGTAGAATGTGTGTGTGTGGTTTTCTCTCTGTAGAATGTGTGTGTGTGGTTTTGTCTCTGTAGAATGTGTGTGTGTGGTTTTGTCTCTGTAGAATGTGTGTGTGTGGTTTTGTCCCTGTAGAATGTGTGTGTTGTGGTTTTGTCTCTGTAGAATGTGTGTGTGTGGTTTTGTCTCTGTAGAATGTGTGTGTGTGGTTTTCTCCCTGTAGAATGTGTGTGTGTGGTTTTGTCCCTGTAGAATGTGTGTGTTGTGGTTTTGTCCCTGTAGAATGTGTGTGTGTGGTTTTGTCTCTGTAGAATGTGTGTGTGTGGTTTTGTCTCTGTAGAATGTGTGTGTTGTGGTTTTGTCCCTGTAGAATGTGTGTGTTGTGGTTTTGTCTCTGTATGATGTGTGTGTTGTTGTTTTGTCCCTGTAGAATGTGTGTGTGTGTTTTTGTCCCTGTAGAATGTGTGTGTTGTGGTTTTGTCTCTGTAGAATGTGTGTGTAGAATGTGTGTGTGTGGTTTTGTCTCTGTAGAATGTGTGTGTGTGTGGTTTTGTCCCTGTAGAATGTGTGTGTTGTGGTTTTGTCTCTGTAGAATGTGTGTGTATGTGTGTGTGTGTGGTTTTGTCCCTGTAGAATGTGTGTGTGTGGTTTTGTCCCTGTAGAATGTGTGTGTTGTGGTTTTGTCTCTGTAGAATGTGTGTGTGTGTGGTTTTGTCTCTGTAGAATGTGTGTGTGTGTGTGTTTTGTCTCTGTAGAATGTGTGTGTGTGTGTTTGTCTCTGTAGAATGTGTGTGTGTGGTTTTGTCTCTGTAGAATGTGTGTGTGTGGTTTTGTCCCTGTAGAATGTGTGTGTGTTGTTTTGTCCCTGTAGAATGTGTGTGTGTGGTTTTGTCCCTGTAGAATGTGTGTGTGTGGTTTTGTCTCTGTATGATGTGTGTGTTGTGGTTTTGTCTCTGTAGAATGTGTGTGTAGAATGTGTGTGTTGTGGTTTTGTCTCTGTAGAATGTGTGTGTAGAATGTGTGTGTTGTTGTTTTGTCTCTGTATGATGTGTGTGTTGTGGTTTTGTCTCTGTAGAATGTGTGTGTGTTGTGGTTTTGTCTCTGTAGAATGTGTGTGTTGTGGTTTTGTCTCTGTAGAATGTGTGTGTGTGGTTTTGTCCCTGTAGAATGTGTGTGTGTGTTTTGTCTCTGTAGAATGTGTGTGTAGAATGTGTGTGTTGTGGTTTTGTCTCTGTAGAATGTGTGTGTTGTGGTTTTGTCTCTGTAGAATGTGTGTGTGTGTGGTTTTGTCCCTGTAGAATGTGTGTGTTGTGGTTTTGTCTCTGTAGAATGTGTGTGTATGATGTTGTCCCTGTAGAATGTGTGTGTGTGGTTTGTCTCTGTAGAATGTGTGTGTGTGGTTTTGTCTCTGTAGAATGTGTGTGTAGAATGTGTGTGTTGTGGTTTTGTCTCTGTAGAATGTGTGTGTAGAATGTGTGTGTGTGGTTTTGTCCCTGTAGAATGTGTGTGTGTGGTTTTGTCTCTGTAGAATGTGTGTGTGTGGTTTTGTCCCTGTAGAATGTGTGTGTGTGGTTTTGTCCCTGTATGATGTGTGTGTTGTGGTTTTGTCTCTGTAGAATGTGTGTGTTGTTGTTTTGTCTCTGTAGAATGTGTGTGTTGTGGTTTTGTCTCTGTAGAATGTGTGTGTAGAATGTGTGTGTGTGGTTTTGTCCTGTAGAATGTGTGTGTTGTGGGTTTGTCTCTGTAGAATGTGTGTGTTGTGGTTTTGTCCCTGTAGAATGTGTGTGTGTGTGGTTTTGTCTCTGTATGATGTGTGTGTGTGGTTTTGTCTCTGTAGAATGTGTGTGTGTGGGTTTGTCTCTGTAGAATGTGTGTGTGTGGTTTTGTCTCTGTAGACATGCGATGCGCCGCTAAGGGAAGCGTTAGACGCTAACGTACCGAGGGAGGCGCCTAGCAACACCAGCCAAGGGGGTGTGGTCACAATCCCACTTGCCCACGAAAGAGATGAGGGGAGGAGGGGGAGGAGTCCGATGAAGAGGGGGAGGGGCTTAGCAGGGGCGGTAGCGCCCAGCGAGGTGGAGCGAGCCCGAAACTGCACCCCCGGCATGAGGAGGAGCCCCCCCCCCCCTGCAGAACCCGGGCAGCCCCCCTGCGTGAGCGAGGGCCCATTCCTCATACGCTGCTTCCAGGTACCGCGCCCTCCACGCCCCGCCCCCTTTCCCAGGGCCCTCCACGCCCCGCCCCCTTTCCCAGCGCCCTCCACGCCCAGCCCCCTTCCCAGCACCCTCCACGCCCCGCCCCCTTCCCAGCCCCCTCCACGCCCCGCCCCTTTCCCAGCACCCTCCCACGCCCCGCACCCTTTCCCAGGACCCTCCAACGCCCGCCCCCTTTCCCCCTCCAGCGCCCTTTCCCAGCGCCCTCGCCCAGCCCCTTTCCCAGCACCCTCCACGCCCGCCCCCTTTCCCAGCGCCCTCCGCCCCGCCCCTTTCCCAGCACCCTCCCAGCATGCCCTGGCCTCTTTCCCTCAATGGGTGACGCCGCTCCATGGTGATTCTTGGAAGCACTCTTACAAACTCTGCAGCAGGACTACGTTACCCAGCATGCACCTGGCCTCTTAAGTTACACTCACTCAGTGGGTGACAGGGGGAAATGGAGATTTGTGGTGTGCACTGGCCTGGGTTCACCTGCACTTTCTCAAATCTGTGGTGGCAGAGGGTTGTCCCATGGCCTTCTGGGAAGGCGCGTGACCGGGCCTGTCCCTGGCTCTGGGAGTGATGGGCCGGTGTCTCTCTGCTCTGGTGTGGGGCTCTGGGAGTGATGTGCCGTTGTCTCTGTGCTCTGGTGTGGGGCTCTGGGCTCTCTGGTCTCCTGATTCCTCTGGGGCGGGGCTTAATGCTGTGGGGGAGGAGTCAGGGGAGCACTGCTGAGGATTGTGGGAAACGGGCACATCGGAAACACTGTTTGGAAGGGATGGAGTGGGATGGTGTGAGGGTGGGGCAGTATGTGTGAGGGGCAGTAGGTGTGAGGGGCAGAAAGGAGGGGCAGTAGGTGTGGGGCAGTAGGTGTGAGGGCAGTAGGGACAGTAGGGGGGCAGTAGGTGTGAGGGGCAGTAGGTGTGAGGGGCAGTAGGTGTGAGGGGCAGTAGTGAGGGGGCAGTAGGTGTGGGGCAGTAGGGAGGGGCAGTAGGTGTGAGGGGCAGTAGGTGTGAGGGGCAGTAGGTGTGGGGGGCAGTAGGTGTGAGGGGCAGTAGGTATGAGGGGCAGTAGGTGTGAGGGGCAGTAGGTGTGGGGGCAGTAGGTGTGAGGGGCAGTAGGGAGGGGGCAGTAGGTGTGAGGGGCAGTAGGTGTGAGGGGCAGTAGGTGTGAGGGGCAGTAGTGAGGGGGCAGTAGGTGTGGGGCAGTAGGTGTGAGGGGCAGTAGTGAGGGGCAGTAGGTGTGAGGGGCAGAAGGGAGGGGCAGTAGTGTGGGGGCAGTAGGTGTGAGGGGCAGTAGTGAGGGGCAGAAAGGAGGGGCAGTAGTGTGGGGGCAGTAGGTGGGAGGGGCAGTAGTGAGGGGCAGTAGGTGTGAGGGGCAGTAGGTGTTCAGGAGCTCAATGTGTGTGTATCTCTGCAGCCCCCCCTGGTGGAGACGCAGACCGTCACCATATCCGACGTGTCCAACTCCCTCCCCAGCGACATCGCCACCAAGCAGGTCCCCATCGTCCGCACGGAGACCAAGACCATCGCTTACGAGTCTGCCCAGGTAGGACAACCTGCTAACGCTAACCTGTCTGCCCAGGTAGGACAACCTGCTAACGCTAACCCTGACACTAAACCTGTGCGCCGCACAATGCTAACGCTAACCTGTCTGCTGCGCGATGCTAACGCTAACCCTGGCGCTGAAGCCCTGCAGCGTGATGCTAACCCTGGTGCTGATCCCCTGCAGCGTGATGCTAACCCTGGTGCTGATCCCCTGCAGCGTGATGCTAATGCTAACCCTGGTGCTGATCCCCTGCAGCGCGATGCTAACCCTGGTGCTGATCCCCTGCAGCGTGATGCTAATGCTAACCCTGGTGCTGAACCCCTGCAGCGCGATGCAGCCTGGGGCTGAACCCAAGCGCTAACCCTGGGGCTGAACCCCTGCAGCGTGATGCTAACGCTAACCCCTGGTGCTGAACCCCTGCAGCGTGATGCTAAACGGGCTAACCCTGGCGCTGAACCCCTGCCCTGGCGCTGATGCCCTGCAGCGCTAACGCTAACCCTGGCGCTGATCCCCTGCAGCGTGATGCCCCCCTGGCGCTGATCCCCCTAACCCTGGCTGAACCCCTGCAGCGTGATGCTAACCCTGTGCTGAACCCTGCAGCGTGATGCTGATCCGCTAACCCTGGGGCTGAACCCCTGCAGCGTGATGCTAACGCTAACCCTGGGGCTGAACCCCTGCAGCGTGATGCTAACCCTGGCGCTGAACCCCTGCAGCGTGATGCTAACCCTGTGCTGAACCCCTGCAGCGTGATGCTAACGCTAACCCTGGGGCTGAACCCCTGCAGCGTGATGCTAACGCTAACCCTGGTGCTGATCCCCTGCAGCGTGATGATAATGCTAACCCTGGGGCTGATCCCCTGCAGCGTGATGCTAATGCTAACCCCCTGCAGCACAATGCTAATGCGCTGAACCCTGGTGCTGATCCCCTGCAGCGTGATGATAATGCTAACCCTGGGGCTGAACCCCTGCAGCGCGATGCTAACGCTAACCCTGGGGCTGAACCCTGCAGCGTGATGCTAACCCTGATACTGAACCCCTGCAGCGTGATGCTAACGCTAACCCTGGGGCTGAACCCCTGCAGCGTGATGCTAACGCTAACCCCCTGCAGCGCAATGCTAATGCTAACCCTGGTGCTGATCCCCTGCAGCGTGATGCTAACCCTGTGCTGATCCCCTGCAGGCTGCAGAGAAGGTGACGGCCCGGGACCCTGCTGGGCTCCTGAGTGCACAGACCATCACCACGGAAACGGTCGGCATGGCTACCACCACCCAGATCACCAAGGTGAGAGCTCTGCCCAGACCAGACCAGACCAGTCCAGACCAGCCCAGACCAGACCAGTCCAGACACTTCACACTGGAGAGTATCAAACACACTGGAGCGTATTAAAATCACCCTCTCCCTCTCTCCCTCTCTCTCTCTCTCTCTCTCCCTCTCTCTCTCTCTCTCTCTCTCTCTCTCTCTCTCTCTCTCTCTCTCTCCTCTCTCTCTCTCTCTCTCTCTCTCTCTCTCTCTCCCTCTCTCTCTCAGATGGTGAAAGGCGGGCTCTCAGAGACGCGTATAGAGAAGAGGATTGTCATCACTGGGGACACAGAAATGGACCATGACCAGGTGCATTTAGGGATCTGCTGCCTCTGTGTGATCCCAGTGAACTCTTTCTCTCTCCCTCCCTCTCCCTCTCTCTCCCTCTCTCCCTCTCTCTCCCTCCCTCTCTCTCTCTCTCTCTCTCTCTCTCTCCCTCTCTCTCTCCCTTCCTCTCTCCCTCTCCCTCTCTCTCTCTCTCCCTCTCTCCCTCTCTCTCCCTCTCTCTCCCTCCCTCCCCTCTCTCTCCCTCCCTCTCTCTCCCTCTCCCCCTCTTTCTCTCTCCCTCCCCCCTCCCCCTCCCTCTCTCTCCCTTCCTCTCCCTTCCTCTCCCTCTCTCTCCCTCCCTCTCCCTCCCTCTCTCTCTCTCCCTCTCTCTCTCTCTCCCACTCTCTCCCTCTCTCTCCCTCTCTCTCCCTCTCCCCTCCCTCTCTCTCCCCCTCCCTCTCTCTCCTTTCTCTCTCCCTCCCTCTCTCCCTCCCTCTCTCCCTCTCTCTCTTTCTCTCTCCCTTTCTCTCCCTCTCCCCCTCCCTTTTAAGCAGGAAGGTATTTTGTACCCCCCAGGGTGTGTGTGTGTGTGAGAGAGAGAGAGAGAGAGAGTGTGTGTGCTGTGGGGAGTCTAAACAGGAAGTGGTTGTGTCTAAACAGGAAGTGGTTGTGTCTCAGTCTGCCTCTTCCTGTTTCATTGGAGACGGTACTGACTGAAGCTTCTGCTCTTTCAGGAGAATGAGGGAGCGACCCCACCCACCTCTCCACCTTCAGCCTCCACCCGTCTCACTGGACCCTCTGCCCTGGACACACCCGCCCAACAGCTGTGAACCAGCCCCACCACCTCCACCCATAACCCCAACCCACTGCCCCACCACCTCCACCCATCACCCCAACCCACTGCCCCATAACCCCAACCCACTGCCCAACCCACTGCCCCACCACCACCTCACCCATCACCCCAACCCACTGCCCCATAACCCCAACCCACTGCCCCACCACCTCCACCCATCACCCCAACCCACTGCCCCACCACCTCCACCCATCACCCCAACCCACTGCCCCATAACCCCAACCCACTGCCCCACCACCTCCACCCACCCATCACCCCAACCCACTGCCCCACCACCTCCACCCATAACCCCAACCCACTGCCCCCCACCTCCACCCATCACCCCAACCCACTGCCCCACCACCTCCACCCATACCCCAACCCACTGCCCCACCACCTCCACCCATCACCCCAACCCACTGCCCCACCACCTCCACCCATCACCCCAACCCACTGCCCCACCACCTCCACCCATCACCCCAACCCACTGCCCCATAACCCCAACCCACTGCCCCACCACCTCCACCCATAACCCCAACCCACTGCCCCACCACCTCCACCCATCACCCCAACCCACTGCCCCACCCAACCCCAACCCACTGCCCCACCACCTCCACCCATAACCCCAACCCACTGCCCCACCACCTCCACCCATAACCCCAACCCACTGCCCCACCACCTCCACCCATAACCCCAACCCACTGCCCCACCACCTCCACCCATAATCCAGATTTTCCCACAATCCTCCTCTTCCCCTCTTACCACCTCTTCTCTGTTATGGATTCCACTCCCGTTTCCACGTAAGGACACGCCCATATGTAGTCCTCTGGGCTGTTAGGGGTCACATGGGATTTGTAGTTGTGATTTGGTTTAGATGATTGGACTTTACTTTAGATCTTTTTTTTTTTTGAGTAGCAGAGATATAGTCCCGCACCCAGGTGCATCATCATCGCCATCATCATCACCGTCACCATCACCATCATCATAATATACGCCATTTAGCAGACGCTTTTATCCAAAGCGACTTACAGTAGTGAATGCATACATTTTTCAATGTGGTCCCAATGGGAATTGAACCCACAACCTAAGCGGTGTCAACGCCATGCTCTTCCTACTGAGCCACACAGAACCACGCTCTACCTACTCAGACACACAGAACCATGCTCTACCTACTGAGACACACAGAACCACACTCTACCTACTGAGCCACACAGAACCACACTACCTACTGAGCCACACAGAACCACGCTCTACCTACTGAGACACACAGAACCACTCTCTACCTACTGAGCCACACAGAACCACGCTCTACCTACTGAGCCACACTGAACCACGCTCTACCTACTGAGACACACAGAACCACACTCTACCTACTGAGCCACACAGAACCACGCTCTACCTACTGAGCCACACAGAACCACGCTCTACCTACTGAGCCACACAGAACCACGCTCTACCTACTGAGACACACAGAACCACGCTCTGCCTACTGAGCCACAGAACCACGCTCTACCTACTGAGCCACACAGAACCACGCTCTACCTACTGAGCCACACAGAACCACGCTCTACCTACTGAGCCACACAGAACCACGCTCTACCTACTGAGACACACAGAACCACGCTCTACCTACTGAGCCACACAGAACCACGCTCTACCTACTGAGCCACACAGAACCACGCTCTACCTACTGAGCCACACAGAACCACGCTCTACCTACTGAGCCACACAGAACCACGCTCTACCTACTGAGCCACACAGAACCACGCTCTACCTACTGAGCCACACAGAACCACGCTCTACCTACTGAGCCACACAGAACCACGCTCTACCTACTGAGACACACAGAACCACGCTCTACCTACTGAGCCACACAGAACCACGCTCTACCTACTGAGCCACACAGAACCACGCTCTACCTACTGAGCCACACAGAACCACGCTCTACCTACTGAGCCACACAGAACCACGCTCTACCTACTGAGCCACACAGAACCACGCTCTACCTACTGAGCCACACAGAACCACGCTCTACCTACTGAGCCACACAGAACCACACTCTACCTACTGAGCCACACAGAACCACACTCTACCTACTGAGACACACAGAATCACGCTCTACCTACTGAGCCACACAGAACCACGCTCTACCTACTGAGACACACAGAACCACGCTCTACCTACTGAGCCACACAGAACCATGCTCTACCTACTGAGCCACACAGAATCATCACCATCATCATCCTCCACTTGTTGGCACGTTGCAGCAGGGTTGTGGGAATGTTGCAGCAGGGTTGTGGGAATGTTTGCTGCTGACGTCCAGCTCACACGTTTGATATTGTTCATCCTTTCAGTGCGGAAGGTGACTGCTTCTCTTTCATCTTTCACATTTTTGTAATTGCATTCCATTTCAATAAGGGGGAGGGGGCGTTGCAAGATTTTATTTGGATTTTATTTAGGAAATATTCCTGAATTATTTCATGACTGGTATTTATTTTTGATTTTAAATATTTGTTAATTGTTGTTGATGTGATTCACTCACGGTGGGAGAGGACAGTGTGCACATGAGCTTAATTTAGACTTTAGCTCCGTCTCATTTCTGTGTGTCTGTGTCTGCGTGTGCGTGCGTGCGTGCGAGCGTGTGTGTGTGCGCGTGCGTGTGTGCGTGTGCACATTCAGGCTTTTAAATAATGAAGTGTAGACCGATGTGTTGAGTAGATAAGAGGCGTGACTCCGTTTGGGGGCGGTGTGTGACTCACTACATGCTGTTTGTATTTCTACTTTTCTACCAAAGGGGGCAGTGTGTGCGCGTGTGTATGTGCATTGTGCGCGAAGGGCCCGGGGCAGAGAAATCACATGATGTGTTTCAAATGAATTCCAATCCTAAACGCAGAGGGTGTCAATGTTACCCTCATTAGGGGGAAGGTCCCACGTCAGGTGGAAAGTGGAGCCCAAACATCGATCGACTGATTTGATTACTAAGACGCATCTTTTTGTATTTTATGAGGAATTTCTATCAACGACGGCGATACAGTTTTGTGCTTAGTGTGCGGAGCGGCGTTTTAATGCTGAACGCGTTTGGAGGGGCGTTTTGATACATTCTCAGACTCACCTTTTAACGTGCACTGACACACTGCCCCGACCAGCCACTCAACCAGGAGTGTAGTAGCTCTATTTTTGAACCTTTTTCTCTCTTTGAAAACATTGACGCTTTTATAGGGTTGCACATAGAGATAGTGTGTGTGTTAGATGTATTTTGTCTTTGATGGTGTAGCGTGTGGGAACTCTCAGCGTCCACATTATTGACGAGGACTCACCGTGCACTCAATAAAAGGCTGATTTAGACTCCTGTCTTCCTGTCTCTTATTTAGTGTGTGTGTGTGTGTGTGTGTGTGTCTGTGTGTGTGTGTGTGTTTGACTGTGTGTGTGTGTGTGTGTGTGTGAGAGAGAGAGAGTAAGAACCTTTGTGTGTGTGTGTGTGTGTGTGTGTGTGTGTGTGTGTGTGCGCATGCATGCGTGATATGATGTAACGTACGCTCAACGTGCCGTTGTCTGTGGCTAGCATGGCTAGAAGACCAGGCCTCCGGGACTTTGAAAGAGGGGTGTGGTGACATCATCAACTAGGGCCACTGTGGGTGAAAGAGGGTGTGGTGACATCATCAACTAGGGCCACTGTGGGTGAAAGAGGGGTGTGGTGACATCAAACTAGGGCCACTGTGGGTGAAAGCACAAACTCCTTGACCATGATGACAGTGCGTTGGTTTGAGATGCAAGGCAAAACAGATGAGCAACTCAAACAAACAAAAAACAACTAAAAAACACCCCTACTTTTCCCTGCTTGTGTTACAGGTACGGTTTGCACCTGCCAACAATTGTCTATTACTGTATCACGACACTGATCTCTGGTGCAGACTATGATTAATCTTGCCATGTATTAATGCACATTTTGTAAGTTGCTCTGGATAAGAGCGTCTGCTGCACACTTAAAATGTAAAATGTAAATGTAAAGATAAGTGGGGGTCAGCAGAACAAGAGGCCACAGGTGGAAATGAGTTAAAGGCAAATTCCACACAGATATTAGGAAGTTTTTATTTACACAGAGAGTTGTCAATGTCTGGAACAGCTTGCCAGGTCGGGTAGTAGAGGCAGAAACACTTGGGCTATTCAAGTCCAGGCTAGATGCAGTACTAGATACTCTTTAGATTAGGACATGATGAGCCTAGAGGGGCCGAACGGCCCGTTCTCCTCATTAAGTATTCTTGTGTTCTTATGTACAAAGATTCTAAGAGTAGGAGCGCTGATCTAGGATCAGGTTTCCCCCTGTCCATATCCTAACCATATCCATTATGAGCTAAAAGGCTAAACTGATCCTAGATCAGCACTCCTACCCTTAGAATCTTTGTACATACGGCCCTTGTGAAAGAGTGGGTTAAGACCTTGTTGTGAAAATGCTTGTATAGCATTGTTGTTGTGGTTGATGTAGATGTGGGTGTAGATGTAGATGTGGGTGTAAATGTGGGTGCTCCAGTTCTCAGTAATTGAGTTCGGGGCAGAGCGTCGCTCTCTGGGCTCCAGACGTTGGCAGCTGTGCGGAGATGAAGCGCGAGACCAGCGCAGTGCCACCGCACTCTGAGAGGAGACGTCACCATAAACCTCGAGGGGTTAATCCTGGAATCAAACCATCGGCCTTGTGAGTACAGCCCCTCTGTGTGCTGGGGGGGGGTTCTGTTTTTACACACAATCACACAAAATGGGAACGCCTATAGGAGTGCAATATGAGTCACAGATTGTAATTTAATCATCTCTGACTTTGTGACTTAATAAAGTGTCAAAAACCTGCTTTTACGGGCCTCCGATAGCTTAGCGGTCTAACGCACTCGTTTAGAAGTGTGAGCTGCCTATCACAGTCGTGGTTCAAAACCTCACTGTTCCAGTAACACAATGCTAACTCAGGTAAAATGTGTAAATACCAGAGTTGTGACCAAGTCACTGTTATGCAAGTCATAAGTAAGTCTCAAGTCTTAACTTTTATTTTTCATAGACATGCAAGGTCAAGTCTTTTATTTTTTGCAGGTCAAGTCATCACCACAATTGTGACTTGAGTCCACAGCTCTGGTGTAATACAGGTGTAAAAAGCTCTCGGGCTGGTGTAATACAGGTGTAAAAAGCTCTCGGGCTGGTGTAATACAGGTGTAAAAAGCTCTCGAGCTGGTGTAATACAGGTGTAAAAAGCTCTCGGGCTGGTGTAATACAGGTGTAAAAAGTTCTCGGGCTGGTGTAATACAGGTGTAAAAAGCTCTCGGGCTGGTGTAATACAGGTGTAAAACGGCGCAGGCTTTAATGGGGCACTATGTTTATAAACAGGACCTTTGTGGAAGTGTTGTACAGTATACTGGTTTTGTGTTTGTGCTTGTGCTTGGACCTGTGTCTCAGTGATAATGATATGTGTGATAGTATTTCAGGTTTAGGGTTAGGGTTAGGTTAGAACCCCTTATATGGATACAGTAGACGGGTACCTTTGCACACACACCTCCGATCTCTAGCACACACCTGCGTGATGCGCAAAAGCCCAAATACTAACCACGCAACATTCACATGTTGAATGTCTCACACGGAGACGCAAATTAGACTTGGAATGAGAAGCAAAATCAGGGGTCGTATGTACAAAGATTCTATGTATGTACAGTATTGGCTGGCAGTGTAGTGTAATGGTTAGGGATCTGGGCTTGTAACTCAGAGGTTGCTGGTTCGATTCCCAGGTAGGGGCACTGCCATTGTACCCTTGAGCTAAAGGTACTTAACCTGAATTGCTTCAGTAAAATATCCAGCTGTATAAATGGATTGAATGTAAAGAAAAAATGTAAAAACTGTAAGTCGCTCTGGATAAGAGCGTCTGCTAAATGCCTAAAATGTAAATGTAAATGTAATGAGTAGGAGTGCTGATCTAGGATCAGGTTTCCCCTGTCCATATCCTAGCCATATCCATTATGAGCTAAAAGCCTAAACTGATCCTAGATCAGCACTCCTACTCTTACAATCTTTGTACATATGGGTCCTGATTTGTAATCTGGCTGGAGCAGCGCTTATCCCTGTCACACAAATAAACAATCTCAAACTCATCCCTGTCACACAAATAAACAATCTCAAACTCATCCCTGTCACACAAATAAACAATCTCAAACTCATCCCTGTCACACAAATAAACAATCTCAAACTCCTCCCTGTCACACAAATAAACAATCTCAAACTCCTCCCTGTCACACAAATAAACAATCTCAAACTCATCCCTGTCACACAAATAAACAATCTCAAACTCCTCCCTGTCACACAAGCAGTGGAATGAGGACAGGACACTCCAACTTTATTGTTAATTTATTTATCTTTGTGTTTGTGTTTGTTTGTCAGGGTCATGGCAGAAAGCATTGCTACAATGTTAAACAAAACAAGCATCAGCTGCACTGCATTAAAACGTGTTTATAGCCAGAGGCTCATTTCCAACACCTGTCCCCAATAAACTACAAAATAAAAACGTATATAGTGTACAAAAACAAACAATACAAAGTACACGCACAAACACGTGAGAAAAAGTACACCACTCAGTACAGCAAAAAGGTAAATAACAAAACAACACATGACACAAACCATGGTAAATTACATAATGAGAGCAGTAATAATGGATAAGAGATCATGTATAAATGCACGTTTGGTAAGTCGCTCTGGATAAGAGCTTCTGCTAAATGCTTAAAATGTAAAATGAGAAAATTGCGAAATTGTGTTCCCATAAGGTTGTGCATAAATTACAGCTCATTATTTGTGTTTATTTTATACAGCCTTTTTTGTGCTCATTTTCATCAAGGGTGCCAATACATCTGAACCTCAGTGTGCGTGTGTGTGCGTGTGTGTGCGCAAAAAAATATTCAACCCCTTTTTCATATTTTATCCTCCTAATTCATGGAATCAAAATAGATTTAACTGATCAACACAAAATACTCACACAAAAAAACAATTCGAAAGCCTTAATTAATTGCAAATAAAAAACTGTCAACAATTGATTCCATAAGTATTCACCCCCTTGACTTGGATACTTGGTAGAAACATCTTTAGCTGCTATTACAGCTGTGAGTCTATTTGAGTCAGCTTTGCACATCTGGACACTGCAATGTTCACCCATTCTTCTTTACAAAATTGCCTGAGCTCCTTCAGGTTGGATGGAGACCATTGGTGAACAGCAATTTTTAAATCTTCCCACAGATTCTCAAAGGGATTGAGGTCTGGGCTTTGACCGGGCCACTCCAGGACTTCAGCTTCAGATCTGTTTGTTTTCAAACCTCTGAAACGTGGCTCTTGCTGTATGCTTTGGGTCATTGTCCTGCTGGAATATCAAATCAAATCAAATCAAGTTTATTTGTATAGCGCTTTTCACAATAGAATTGTCACAAAACGCTTAACAGAGGGGGAACCCAGGCCTAGACCCCCAAAAGCAAGCCTAACGGCAACAGTGGCAAGGAAAAACTCCTAGGTAGGGAGAAACCTTGGGAGGAACCAGACTAAAAGGGGGAGCCCATCCTCTTCTGGCCGGCACAGGGTATGTCCAAAAAAAGACCATGTCATGGTCAGTCCAAGGTTGGTCAGGGCTGAAAGACTTTGCCCCTCCTGAGTTAGGTAGTCATATATACATCTTCTCAAGTCTCAGGTCTCTTGCAGCCTGCAGCAAGTTTTCCTCCAAGATGTGTCTATATCTCACTCCATCCATTTTGCCCTCTATTTTGACAAGTTGTCCAGTCCCTGAAGCAGAGAAGCATCCCCATAGCATTAGTCTCCCACCGCCATGTTTCATGGTAGGGTTAGTGTTCTTGGGATGATGTGCAGTGTTAGGCTTGCACCAAACAGAGCGCCTAACGTTGAGGCCAAAAAGTTCAATCTTGGGGCTTAGCAGATAGCGTATCGATCTAACGCACCCGTATTTGGCTGGTCCTGTACGAGTGTGAGTTGCCTATCAGGGACGCGGTTTGAAACCCGTCTCTGCCAGACCGGCCCTGGCCGCTAGCCCCGATCGGGGTGTCCTCTCCTCTCCTGAGGGAGGGGGAGGGGGTCGGCACGAACTTGCTGTGACGCACGTAAGGGTGTCTCCAGGAAGGGGGTCAGTGAGTTCGGTCTCGAAAGATCATTGCTGGCGGATCATCGCTGGCTCCCAGGGTTAGGGTTATTAACGGAGTGTGGGTCTCCCAGGGTTAGGGTTAACGTGTTATTAACATGTGGTTCTCCCAGGGTTAGGGTTATTAACGTGTTATTAATGTGTGGTTCTCCCAGGGTTAGGGTTATTAACGTTATTAACGTTATTAATGTGTGGTTCTCCCAGGGTTAGGGTTATTAACGTGTTATTAATGTGTGGTTCTCCCAGGGTTAGGGTTATTAACGTGTTATTAATGTGTGGTTCTCCCAGGGTTAGGGTTATTAACGTGTTATTAACGTGTGGTTCTCCCAGGGTTAGGGTTATTAACGTGTTATTAATGTGTGGTTCTCCCAGGGTTAGGGTTATTAACGTGTTATTAATGTGTGGTTCTCCCAGGCTTCAGATTCCACCATGTGAATCCGAATGTGAGTCTGACATCAGTTGGCAGTGATGAGTTCGTGAGTGGAGTGGGTGGAACTCTGTGATAATATTATATTATATCGTGTGAAATCATAATTTTTCACTGAGATTTGAGAAGAAGCGAGGATTGATATAAATGTTATTTTTAAAATGATCTGTTGAAGTCTGCTCCTCTTCATCAATCACCTTCCTCATCCCGTCCAGCCTGATGTCTGCCAGCCTTACAGCACTGACCACAGCACTGACCACTGCACTGACCACTGTATTACAGCACTGACCACAGCACTGACCACTGTATTACAGCACTGACCACAGCACTGACCACTGTATTACAGCACTGACCACAGCACTGACCACGGTATTACAGCACTGACCACTGTATTACAGCACTGACCACAGCACTGACCACTGAATTGGAGCACTGACCACAGCACTGACCACTGTATTACAGCACTGACCACAGCACTGACCACTGTATTACAGCACTGACCACAGCACTGACCACTGTATTACAGCACTGACCACAGCACTGAAACACGGTATTATAGCACTGACCACAGCACTGACCACTGTATTACAGCACTGACCACAGCACTGACCACGGCATTATAGCACTGACCACTGGTATTAACAGCACTGACCACAGCACTGACCACTGTATATAGCACTGACCACAGCACTGACCACTGTATTACAGCACTGACCACAGCACTGAACATGCTGCACTGACCACAACATGCTGACCACTGTATTACAGCACTGACCACAGTGACCGTTCCTTTGCACTGAATTGGACCGACCCTGAACGTTGAAACGTGGTATATAACATGCTGAAACGTGGTATATAACATGCTGAAACGTGGTATATAACATGCTGAAACGTGGTATATAAACGTGGTATATAACATGCTGAAACGTGGTATATAACATGCTGAAACGTGGTATATAACATGCTGAAACGTGGTATATAACATGCTGAAACGTGGTATATAACATGCTGAAACGTGGTATATAACATGCTGAAAACATGCGTGGGTATATAACATGCTGAAACGTGGTATATAACATGCTGAAACGCTGAAACGTATATAACATGCTGAAACGTGGTATATAACATGCTGAAACGTGGTATATAACATGCTGAAACGTGGTATATAACATGCTGAAACGTGGTATATAACATGCTGAAATAACGCTGAAACGTGGTATATAACATGCTGAAACGTGGTATATAACATGCTGAAACGTGGTATATAAGGTGCTGAAACGTGGTATATAAGGTGCTGAAACGTGGTGGTGCTGAAACGTGGTATATAAGGTGCTGCGTGGTATATAACATGCTGTGGTATATAAGGTGCTGAAATAACATGCTGTGGTATATAAGGTGCTGAAACGTGGTATATAACATGCTGAAACGTGGTATATAAGGTGCTGAAACGTGGTATATAACATGCTGAAACGTGGTATATATAACGATATATAACGATGAAACTGTTTTAAGTTCCCAAGACAGCCGGCGGTAGGCACAGAAAGTAAAGAAAAAAAAGAGAAAAGTAAAAACATGTCAGAGCTTTTTACAATAACAGAGCAGGCAGCTGGAATGCAGCAGTGCTGTCGCCATCCCAGCAGCCCGCAGCGCCGGGGGGGCAGTATTTACATTCTGGAGAACTGGAGGAGGCTACAGAGGCAATCTGAGGGAGGGGGAGAGAGGGGGAGAGCAGGAAGTAGCACACAATCGGAAGGAGGACGCTTCTGAAAAGAACGTCATGCCTACGGTGAAATATGCTGGTGGATCTTTGAGGTTATGGGGCATCTACTGGTCCTGGGTCTGGTTCAGGTCAATGGAGTCATGAGCTCCAGCAAGAGCCACAACATTTTGGCCAAAAAACTGGTTCTCTCTGCCAGGAAGCTGAAATCTGATCGCAAATAAGAACATAAGAATGCATAATGATGAGAACGGGCTGTTCGGCCCATCTAGGCTCATCATGTCCTAATCTAAAGAGTATCTAGTACTGCATCTAGCCTGGACTTGAATAGCCCAAGTGTTTCTGCCTCTACTACCTGACCTGGCAAGCTGTTCCAGGCATTGACAATCTCTCTGTGTAAAGAAAAACTTCCCAATATCTGTGTGGAATTTGCCTTTAACTAATTTCCACCTGTGGCCTCTTGTTCTGCTGACCCCACTTATCTTAACAAATCTTTGGTAGTTCACTTTGTTAATCCCTTTTAGGAATTTAAAAACCTCAGTAGCACTCGGGGTTAGTACTGTTTGTGCTGGCGTCACACAGCTGGATCTTAACTGGGGCTGTTGCATTACATCGAATATCGAATCCAACTTCAAATCTGCATTCCATCACCAGTTTTGAAGATAAATAGGGAGGTTCAATATTTAAAAATATATATATATTTTTTAATTATATGTATATGAGTGCCCATAAGCTAACCAAATGTTGCCTCAAATGACCAATAATGCAAAAGACATTTTAACCTTATTCTCTGCTAAGATGTATGTTTATGGGTGTTGTTTGTCTTTATATTTTTGCACTTGCTGAAAATAAATTCTATATTTGTCTTTAATTAATTTCACGGAATGAAAAACTCAACCTGAAAAATCTTTGGTAGTTCACTTTTTTAAACAATTTTTATGATTTTAAAA
>JAINUG010000369.1:130000-132500 GCA_029706075.1 Aldrovandia affinis | reverse complement strand
CTGGTCCACAACTGGTTCGCTAACAACCCACATTTTTCAGTTCTCTACCTCTCACCATATTCCCCATTTCTAAATCCGATCAAATCATTATTTTCAGCATGGCGGTGGAAGGTATATGACCGCAACCCCACGAGCGTGTGGCCCTACTCCAGGCAATGGAGGAGGCGTGTGACAACATTGTAGTGTAATGGTTAAGGAACCGGACTTGTAACTCAAGAGATTGCTGGTTCGATTCCCAGGTGGAGCACTGCTGTTGTACCCTTGAGCTAAAGGTACTTAACCTGAATTGCTTCAGTAAAATATCCAGCTGTATAAATGGATTGTTTGTAAAGAAATGTAAAACTGTGAGTCGCTCTGGATAAGATATATTTTTTTCCTGTCAGTTCAGTCAGTTGAACATTTTACTGTATTTTACAGTAACAAATAAATATTTGCTTTGTTACTTTTTTGTATTTTGCACTGATTTCATCATTACATCCCCAGAAAGACAGTCTAAACATTTTCTTACTGTAGTGTTTTTCATTTTACTTATCAGTGCAATTACTGATGAGTTTTGCCAAAATGGGTAACATTTGTGTATTCTCAGAACTCTAACAATGTTGCAGTATCAACTATAAGTTTACAGTATGACTCTGGGAAGCAGGGTTGTGAGTTTAGCCCAATTGGAGCTCATTGGATAGACAAATGTGCATTGTATCCTATTCTGATACAACGATTGTGTCAATGCAATATTTATATGATATATTCACAGTATTGTATTACAATATGGCAACAGTCTTTATACTGTACCATAAAATTGCTACCTATTTTGGGACCAAAAAAACCCCTAAACCTTAAAGGAGAAAAAGGAAACAATTTCTACACAATTTTATACATTTGAATATGTAACATGGCCTCATGAAGCCAAAACATATATAAACAGTATTTTGATGGTAGTGTTTTAAATTGATCACACCAGTGTTTAATTGATGCTCTGTAAGAGATATTCATATGATAGCTGTGTGTATCGTTTTGGTGGAAAGAATCCGTTTTGAGAAGAGAGAACATGGTTTTGAGTGCAGTGTTTCATTTTGCAAAAGATTTGTGGAGTTTTGCCAAAAACGGTTAACTCTTTTCAGTTTTGTGTTTAGAGTTTTGAGAAATTGAGCTATAGTTTCAGGAAACTCGTTTAAACGATTGGGAAAAACTGTAATAAGTATGTTACTGTCAATGTGCCCCTCTGTCAAGATCAATCAGGAGCACATCATTCTGCCCCATCTGAACTGTGCACCGCATGCCTTTAAATACAAACACAGGGTCACTGATCAATCACAGGGTCACTGATCAATCACAGGGTCACTGATCAATCACAGGGTCACTGATCAATCACAGGGTCACTGATCAATCACAGGGTCACTGATCAAACACAGGGTCACTGATCAATCACAGGGTCACTGATCAATCACAGGGTCACTGATCAATCACAGGGTCACTGATCAATCACAGGGTCACTGATCAATCACAGGGTCACTGATCAAACACAGGGTCACTGATCAATCACAGGGTCACTGATCAAATACAGGGTCACTGAGCACCACCCATACGTGTGGGACGAGACACGTCATTATATAACTCTGTTACTGACTGTGTTTGAGCTGAGCTCTGTGACTGACTGTGTTTGAGCTGAGCTGTGACTGTGTTTGAGCTGAGCTGTGACTGTGTTTGAGCTGAGCTGTGACTGTGTTTGAGCTGAGCTCTGTGACTGACTGTGTTTGAGCTGAGCTCTGTGACTGACTGTGTTTGAGCTGAGCTCTGTGACTGACTGTGTTTGAGCTGAGCTCTGTGACTGACTGTGTTTGAGCTGAGCTGTGACTGTGTTTGAGCTGAGCTGTGACTGTGTTTGAGCTGAGCTGTGACTGTGTTTGAGCTGAGCTGTGACTGTGTTTGAGCTGAGCTGTGACTGTGTTTGAGCTGAGCTGTGACTGTGTTTGAGCTGAGCTGTGACTGTGTTTGAGCTGAGCTGTGACTGTGTTTGAGCTGAGCTGTGACTGTGTTTGAGCTGAGCTGTGACTGTGTTTGAGCTGAGCTGTGACTGTGTTTGAGCTGAGCTGTGACTGTGTTTGAGCTGAGCTGTGACTGTGTTTGAGCTGAGCTGTGACTGACTGTGTTTGAGCTGAGCTGTGACTGTGTTTGAGCTGAGCTCTGTGACTGTGTTTGAGCTGAGCTGTGACTGTGTTTGAGCTGAGCTGTGACTGTGTTTGAGCTGAGCTGTGCAGAGAGCGGGGACACAAGCCTTTTTTAAAAGGCAGGAAAATCCACCCAATGAAAGAGGAGAAAAGAAAACAGAAACAGAGAGAGAGAGAGAGAGAGAAGGAGGTTTCAAACAGAAACAGAGAGAGAGAGAGAGAGAGAGAGAGAGAGAAACAGAGAGAGGAGAGAGAGAGAGAAGGAGGTTTCAAAGCATAAGCATTTCCACACACATTTATTATGTTTGTTGAACCAGGTAAAAGAAAGCTCTAAT
>JAINUG010000369.1:122500-127500 GCA_029706075.1 Aldrovandia affinis | reverse complement strand
CAAGATGGCAGTCACAAAGGCCCTTCCCAAGATGGCAGTCACAAAGGCCCTTCCCAAGATGGCAGCCACAAAGGCCCTTCCCAAGATGGCAGTCACAAAGGCCCTTCCCAAGATGGCAGTCACAAAGGCCCTTCCCAAGATGGCAGTCACAAAGGCCCTTCCCAAGATGGCAGTCACAAAGGCCCTTACCAAGATGGCAGCCACAAAGGCCCTTCCCAAGATGGCAGTCACAAAGGCCCTTACCAAGATGGCAGTCACAAAGGCCCTTCCCAAGATGGCAGCACAAAGGCCCTTCCCAAGATGGCAGCACAAAGGCCCTTCCCAAGATGGCAGCCACACAGGGGCCCTTCAGTAGCGTGTCAGTTGAAGGGGCCGGAGTCGCTGCTCTCCTCCCTGTTCTGCAGCTTCAGGTACCGGCGGGCTCCGCCCCCGTGGAGGCGGGGCCAGCTGCGGTGCTTCCTGTCCCCTGCGGGCGGCCGGCCCAGCGCGGGGGGGGGTGTGGGGGGGTCGGTCCTGATGCTGAGGCTGTGTGAGCGTCGGGGGCGGGGCGCTCCAGTCCTCCTCCCCACCAGGGGTTGCCCCCGGCGACGCCGCCATTAGGCAGTTGTTGAGCTTGATGAGGGTCGGGGCCAGAGCGGGTGGGGCCAGAGCGGGCGGGGCCAGAGCGGGGCGGGGCCAGAGTGGGCGGGGCCTGAGCGGGCGGGACCAGAGCGGGCGGGGCCTGAGTGGGCGGGGCCTGAGCGGGCAGGGCCCGCAGGGGGGAGCCGGTGCGCACGTTGAAGTTGATCTGGCTGGAGTTGCAGGAGTTGCTGGAGTTGCTGGAGTCCGACTGCAGAGAGCACAGAGACGCTGAGGAAGACTCCTGGTGATGGAGGGCCTTCGTCAGCAGGGTGGCTCCACCCCCTACAGGCCCCGCCCTCTCAGGCCCCGCCCACTCAGGCCCCGCCCTCTCAGGCCCCGCCCACTCCTCCAGGCAGCGGATGTTCAGGTCGGCGGGCCCAGCAGCCTCGGTTGCCGTGGCGGTCGCCGTGGCGAGCAGGCGCTGCGTCTCGCGGTCACGGTTCTCGTACAGCATGGTGTTGGCGCAGATGAAGATGAACAAGCCGACGCCCATCACGATCGGGCCAATCAGCTTCATGCGCTCGTCGTGGGCGCGGCCCCGCCCCCCCCCCCGGGGCCTTGGCGCTGTGCCAGTACCCCGCGATGGCCAGGGCCCCCCAGCAGCACCACCAGCGCCCCCAGCACCAGCCACACCCCGGGGGGGGAGCGCATGCGCAGCCTGGCCTGCAGGGGGCCCCCTCAGAGCGCCGGCGGCCCAATCGGAACCCCAGCATGCGGCGGGGCGGGGCTAACGAGGGCGGGGCTAACGAGGGCGGGGCTAATGAGGACATGGGAGGGGCTAACGAGGGAGGGGCTAACGAGGGAGGGGCTAACGAGGGAGGGGATAACGAGGACGAGGGAGAGGCTAACGAGGACGTGGGAGGGGCTAACGAGGGAGGGGCTAATGAGGGCGGGGCTAATGAGGGAGGGGCTAATGAGGGCGGGGCTAATGAGGGAGGGGCTAATGAGGCTGGGGCTAATGAGGGAGGGGCTAATGAGGCTGGGGCTAGCAAGGCTGGGGTTAAAGAGGGTGGAGCTAATGAAGATGGGCCCTGCATAGGTTGGGCCAGAGGGGGCGGGGCCAGAGGGGCGGGGCCAGAGGGGCGGGGCTCCTGGCTCATGGCTCCGCATGCCGCTCACTGCTCCGGACGTCCCGGCTGCCGTCATGCCTTAACAGGAGGCTGCAGAGAGAGCACAGGTCAGAGGTCAAACAGTATCCAATCCCAGAAGAGCGTGGGTCTGGGTCTGTTCAGGTTATTAACCCTAACCTTTAACACCATTTCCTGCTTTTGCTCCCAATCATACTCCACAGGATGCAGACCGTGGGGCTCATCCACACACTAGAAAAGCGTCTTAACAGGATGCAGACCGTGGGGCTCATCCACACACTAGAACAGTGTCTTAACAGCATGCAGACCGTGGGGCTCATCCACACACTAGAACAGTGTCTTAACAGGATGCAGACCGTGGGGCTCATCCACACACTAGAACAGTGTCTTAACAGGATGCAGACCGTGGGGCTCATCCACACACTAGAACAGTGTCTCAGGATGCAGACATCACACTAGAACAGTGTCTTAACAGGATGCAGACCGTGGGGCTCATCCACACACTAGAACAGTGTCTTAACAGGATGCAGACCGTGGGGCTCATCCACACACTAGAACAGTGTCTTAACAGGATGCAGACCGTGGGGCTCATCCACACACTAGAACAGTGTCTTAACAGGATGCAGACCGTGGGGCTCATCCACACACTAGAACAGTGTCTTAACAGGAGACCGTGGGGCTCATCCACACACTAGAACAGTGTCTTAACAGGATGCAGACCGTGGGGCTCATCCACACACTAGAACAGTGTCTTAACAGGATGCAGACCGGGGCTCATCCACACACTAGAACAGTGTCTTAACAGGGTGCAGACCGTGGGGCTCATCCACACACTAGAACAGTGTCTTAACAGGATGCAGACCGTGGGGCTCATCCACACACTAGAACAGTGTCTTAACAGGATGCAGACCGTGGGGCTCATCCACACACTAGAACAGTGTCTTAACAGGATGCAGACCGTGGGGCTCATCCACACACTAGAACAGTGTCTTAACAGGATGCAGACCGTGGGGCTCATCCACACACTAGAACAGTGTCTTAACAGGATGCAGACCGTGGGGCTCATCCACACACTAGAACAGTGTCTTAACAGGATGCAGACCGTGGGGCTCATCCACACACTAGAACAGTGTCTTAACAGGATGCATCTCATCCACACACTAGAACAGTGTCTTAACAGGATGCAGACCGTGGGGCTCATCCACACACTAGAACAGTGTCTTAACAGGATGCAGACCGTGGGGCTCATCCACACACTAGAACAGTGTCTTAACAGGATGCAGACCATGGGGCTCATCCACACACTAGAACAGTGTCTTAACAGGATGCAGACCGTGGGGCTCATCCACACACTAGAACAGTGTCTTAACAGGGATGCAGACCGTGGGGCTCATCCACACACTAGAACAGTGTCTTAACAGGATGCAGACCGTGGGGCTCATCCACACACTAGAACAGTGTCTTAACAGGATGCAGACCGTGGGGCTCATCCACACACTAGAACAGTGTCTTAACAGCATGCAGACCGTGGGGCTCATCCACACACTAGAACAGTGTCTTAACAGGATGCAGACCGTGGGGCTCATCCACACACTAGAACAGTGTCTTAACAGGATGCAGACCGTGGGGCTCATCCACACACTAGAACAGTGTCTTAACAGGATGCAGACCGTGGGGCTCATCCACACACTAGAACAGTGTCTTAACAGGATGCAGACCGTGGGGCTCATCCACACACTAGAACAGTGTCTTAACAGGATGCAGACCGTGGGGCTCATCCACACACTAGAACAGTGTCTTAACAGGATGCAGACCGTGGGGCTCATCCACACACAGTGTCTTAACAGAACAGAACAGTGTCTTAACAGGATGCAGACCGTGGGGCTCATCCACACACTAGAACAGTGTCTTAACAGGATGCAGACCGTGGGGCTCATCCACACACTAGAACAGTGCCTTAACAGGATGCAGACCGTGGGGCTCATCCACACACTAGAACAGTGTCTTAACAGGATGCAGACCGTGGGGCTCATCCACACACTAGAACAGTGTCTTAACAGGATGCAGACCGTGGGGCCCATCCACACACTAGAACAGCGTCTTAACAGGATGCAGACCGTGGGGCTCATCCACACACTAGAACAGTGTCGTAACAGGGTGCAGACCGTGGGGCTCATCCACACACTAGAACAGTGTCTTAACAGGATGCAGACCGTGGGGCTCATCCACACACTAGAACAGTGTCTTAACAGGACGCAGACCGAGGGGCTCATCCACACACTAGAACAGCGTCTTAACAGGATGCAGACCGTGGGGCTCATCCACACACTGGAACAGTGTCTTAACAGGGTGCAGACCGTGGGGCTCATCCACACACTAGAACAGTGTCTTAACAGGATGCAGACTGTGGGGCTCATCCACACACTAGAACAGTGTCTTAACAGGACCATGGGGGCTCATCCACACACTAGAACAGTGTCTTAACAGGACCATGGGGCTCATCCACACACTAGAACAGTGTCTTAACAGGGTGCAGACCGTGGGGCTCATCCACACACTAGAACAGCGTCTTAACAGGATGCAGACCGTGGGGCTCATCCACACACTAGAACAGTGTCGTAACAGGGTGCAGACCGTGGGGCTCATCCACACACTAGAACAGTGTCTTAACAGCATGCAGACCGTGGGGCTCATCCACACACTAGAACAGTGTCTTAACAGGACGCAGACCGAGGGCTCATCCACACACTAGAACAGCGTCTTAACAGGATGCAGACCGTGGGGCTCATCCACACACTGGAACAGTGTCTTAACAGGGTGCAGACCGTGGGGCTCATCCACACACTAGAACAGTGTCTTAACAGGATGCAGACTGTGGGGCTCATCCACACACTAGAACAGTGTCTTAACAGGACCATGGGGCTCATCCACACACTAGAACAGTGTCTTAACAGGACGCAGACCGAGGGGCTCATCCACACACTAAAACAGTGTCTTAACAGGATGCAGACCGTGGGGCTCATCCACACACTAGAACAGTGTCTTAACAGGACGCAGACCGAGGGGCTCATCCACACACTAGAACAGTGTCTTAACAGGATGCAGACCGTGGGGCTCATCCACACACTAGAACAGTGTCTTAACAGGATGCCCATTAAGACCTGAAGTGTCTTAACAGTTTGCAGACCGTCCACATCAGATTTTGCGACCGTGAAATCCACTGTGATTCGCTGAAATAGACGTGGGGGAAAACACTGAACAGTGTCTTAACAGGATGTCCGGCTTTTTTTT
>JAINUG010000369.1:107500-115000 GCA_029706075.1 Aldrovandia affinis | reverse complement strand
TTACCCGATTAAAAAACGGATCAATAAACCGCGATCAACCAGCACGACAGCACCACACTGACACATATATACGCCATTTAGCGGACGCTTTTATCCAAAGCGACTTACAGGAGTGGATGCATACATCTTTCAGTATATCTGGTCCCAATGGGAATCAAACATACAACCTAAGTGTTGTCAACGCCACGCTCTACCAACTGAGCCACACAGAACCACACACAGGCTACATGTTGCGTATTAGCGCACCCATTTCTGCCCAGCTAAAAAAACAACCCTAAATCAACAGTTAAAGCTTCGCCACTTCTTCAGCGCGCATGCGGCACTATCCCAGCGCGAGTTTAAACACCGCGTCTGAAGTGGAAACACATTTTCTCCGCTGGATCACTTATTCATCCCGCGCGGATCTTCTGTAGGACTTCAGTAAATACAACATGAAAGAACCCGCTGATCGCGTACAGTATAGGCGATAAGTAAGAATGGTCTTATTTTAAACGACGTCGGTGTGTTTGTTGCTGTGTTTTCCAGAAGGGTGTTACTGAAGCTCTGACGAGACCCTCGCGGCTCTGCGAGAGGAGGCGGCCGACAAAGGAGGCGATTTCCTTCTTTGGATTCTTTAGATTTGCCTCAAAATATGAGCAGCAATGTAACCTATACGTTATCCGTAACATGCCTAAAACTTTCTCCGGCATACCGGTCGCAGATTCTGCTTATATTCGCTGCCCAACTTGAGCAGATAGCCTTACAGTCTCTCGCTGGTCTGTGGGAGACGGGCAATGTCAACCATTCCCAAATAAATGCCCTCACCGCAGAAA
Source organism: Aldrovandia affinis (assembly GCA_029706075.1). NCBI lineage: Eukaryota > Metazoa > Chordata > Actinopteri > Notacanthiformes > Halosauridae > Aldrovandia > Aldrovandia affinis. The sequence continues at coordinate 114,188 of JAINUG010000369.1, read as the reverse complement.
AGTTACGGCAGTGATAGTTACCATCGCGTTACCAACATCGTTTAACGGTGAAACGCGAGACCGCGCGTCGCGCGCGGACCCGCCCGCGCTGGTAACGGCGGCGTACTCGCCTCGCTCGTGCTGTAGTTCCCCGAGGCACATCCTCCTCTTCTCGGCGGAGAAGCGCGCGAGCCGGATCCCGGAGTTTCAGTAAAAATCCCGAATCCGGCGAAGGAGAGCCCGGCACGAGCTCTGAGCCCAACTCCACGCGCACTGCAGGAGCGATTAGCGAGCTCGTTAAGGAATCCACGATCTTACCCTTGAATAATAACAGTCCCGCTTACAAATCTGTTTTGAAAGTAGGCGAAAGGGGTTATTGCGTTCTGCAACAGTCCGAAGCCTTTTGCGTATCCCGTTTTAATCACACTCAAACTCCAGCCTCCTCCTCCTCCTCCTCCCCTCTCCCCCTCTCCTCCTCCTCCTCTCCTCTCCCCTCCTCCTCCTCCTCCTCTCCTCCTCGTCCCAGTGAAACGGCTGTGGCGCCTCCCCCTCTTTGACGGTACTTTTCCTCTCGCAGTCCAACTCGTGCGCTACCTGTTCGCTTCCGTGCGCTGACTGACGGCCTGATTTGCGATGCGCCTCTACCCCCCACCCCCGCCGCTATAAATCACGTGATCCGAGATCCGATGACTTTAACGGCACAACTGCAGCGACGTTCATGTGTCAGGGTGGAAGCAGCGCGCGCTGTTGGGACGGAGCTGCGCAAGCAGCGGTGCGGACAGGGCCGTTCTGCGCACCCTGCATTCGCACTTTCATTCATAAAGGGACGTGTGTTCTTATCGACGATTGCCTGCAGAGGCGATTCTAGGATTTGCCCTTTAGGGGGCTCAGCCCCCAATGAGAGTGTGAGATGTACACATGCAAAGCACAAGCCTAAATCTTTAATTAATTTACTGTTACATTCCCAAAACAAAAAACACCACAACGGTGATCGCTCTCAAATTTGAGATACCCCCTCTCTCTCTCTCCCTCCTCTTTCTCACTCCCCCTCTCTCTCTCTCTCTCTCTCTCTCTCTCTCTCTCCCTCTCTCTCTCCCCTCACTGCCCCCTCTCTCTCTCTCTCCCCTCTCTCTCTCTCTCTCTCCCCCCTCTCTCTCTCTCCCCTCTCTCTCTCCTCACTGCCCCCTCTCTCTCTCCCCCCTCTCTCTCTCTCTCTCTCTCTCTCTCTCTCCCCCTCTCTCTCTCTCTCTCTCCCCCTCTCTCTCTCTCCCCCCTCTCTCTCTCTCTCTCTCTCTCTCTCTCTATCTCTATCTGTGATATTTTAACATTTAACATTTTAAGCATTTAGCAGACGCTCTTATCCAGAGCCACTTACAAGATGTGCATTAATACATGGTAAGAACAATCATAGTCTGCGCAAGAGATCAGTGCAGTAATATAGCGATAGACATAATTGCAGGCAGCTGCATACCATACCTGTAACACTGGGAAGGAAACGGTTAGTCATTTTTCATTTATAACAATTAAAGTAATAATAATTAAATTACTTTAATTAAATAATACAAGTAATTTAAATGAGGAGTAAGCATATAGTGTTGAGCAAGTAGGCAGAACTCAGTTCAGTGGTAAACATAGATATGAAGTAAAAATGTTTTTAGAAAAGAATGACTGAACATTTTCAGTTGGGCTGGGAGGGACGCATGCACGCGATGCAAAGTCAACAGACCATAATAGCAATAATAATAATAATGAAAACAACTAAAAAGGCAAGAAAACGAACCTCTGAACGGCGGTGCGCGCACGTTATTGTCAGAACTCTTTAAATGAAACGAGGAAATGGTGCTCATGTAATTTAGTTTAACTGTATTTTCAGAGTTGTGTAAAAGGCCATTTTTAGGCCCTGCGCCGTTGGCGCGCGGCGGTGAGCCCAGCCCCCAGCCCCCAGCCCCCAGCCCCCAGCCCCAGCCCCCAGCCCCCAGCCCCCAGCCCCCAGCCCCTGGCCATTTGTGGAAATGTCTCTTATCGCAAAGGTCGTGGGAAACGCGGGATCCATGCGCGAGCGGTCCCACGAGGCCATGGGCGGAACTGCGCAGCGCGGGATCACCAGCTGTGTCCACAGGACCACGCGCTAACAGCCATCTCAAAGGCTGGGCGAGTCTCAAAGTGTGTGTGTGTGTGTGTGTGTGTGTGTGTGTGTGTGTGTGTGTGTGTGTGTGTGTGTGTGTGAGTGTGTGTGTGTGTGTGTGTGTCTACTAGTGTGTGTGACTATTCTGTTTCCAATCAGTGTCATGTGACCTTTAATGAACACACATTTGAGTTTAACCCTCAGAACTGTGCTGGGCCTGAGGGACCTATCAACGAATCTATCAACTAATCAATCAACGAATCTATCAATCTTTATTTGATGGACAGTGCCATTTATGAACAAGGTGTCACACAGCTCTCCACAATGGACATCTTTCACAGGGAATGGAAAACAAGCATAAAACATGTGAGGCAGTGTGTGAGGCAGTGTGTGAGAGTGTGGGGCAGTGTGAGAGTGTGGGAGTGTGGGGCAGTGTGTGAGAGTGTGGGGCAGTGTGTGAGAGTGTGGGGCAGTGTGGGAGAGTGTGGGGCAGTGTGTGAGAGTGTGGGGCAGTGTGAGAGTGTGGGAGAGTGTTGCAGTGTGGGAGCAGTGTGAGAGTGTGGGGCAGTGTGTGGGAGTGTGTGGGTGTGTGAGAGTGTGGTGTTGCAGTGTGGGAGAGTGTGGGGCAGTGTGTGAGAGTGTGGGGCAGTGTGTGGGCAGTGTGGGGCAGTGTGTGAGAGTGTGGGAGAGTGTTGCAGTGTGGGAGTGTGGGGCAGTGTGTGAGAGTGTGGGGCAGTGTGGGAGAGTGTGGGGCAGTGTGTGAGAGTGTGGGAGAGTGTGGGGCAGAGTGTGTGCAGAGTGTTGCAGTGTGGGAGAGTGTTGCAGTGTGGGGCAGTGTTGCAGTGTGAGGCTGTGTTGCAGTGTGAGTGGCTGGCTCCTGCTTGCAGGCTGGTGGTCTCAGTGGTGTGTATCTCTGGGACACAGTGTGTGAGAGTGTCTTGTGAGTCTAATCATATGGTTTGGTGGTTTGGCAGCTGTTGCAGTGTGGGAGATTTGAGTTTCAGTGTGGGGCAGCGTATGTGCAGTGGGGGCAGTGTTGCAGTTAATGTGAGTGGCAACTTTAATGCACAAAGTTTCCCATAATCTCTGTTTTGGGACTTTGACTCAATATGCCTAAATCTACAACTCTTTCCCATAATCTCTGTTGGGACTGTCAATATGCAAATCTCTCTCTCTCTCTCTCTCTCTATAGTAATATTACATCTTGAAGGTAATATTCCCTTGTAAAACCATGCATAGCTGAATGATTGACAGGTTTGTCATTGAACTCTTCAAATGAATGAAGAGTTCAATGACAAAGGGAGAGAGAGATGAGTGCAGATTGTGTGTAGAGAGAGAGAGAGAGTGTGCGAGAGAGAGATGAGTGTGGATTGTGTGTAGAGAGAGAGATGAGTGTAGATAGACAGAGAGAGATGAGTGCAGATTGTGTAGGTGAATGTTTGATGTTTGACTTGTCAGTGATCTGGTTTCACAGATTAAGGTTTTAAAGTGACAGCTGCAACGGCAATGCCCCCCTTGGGAATTGAACCTGCAACCTCTGAGTTACACTGCGGAGCTGTCCAATAGCAACCCCTTACACGGCAAGGTAAACACCAATAAACACAAAGCCATTCTGAGTGATCACCTCCATCCTGTGGTGAAGCATTTCTATGTTGATGGGAGTGGTCTTCCACGATGGTGGAATGACCTTCCCGTGGAAGTCAGAACAGCTGAGACCCTGGCCACCTTCAAGCGACGACTGAAGACTCACCTCTTCAGGGTGCACCTCTCCCCATAGTCCGGTTTTTGTTAACTTAGGGACATGGTTGCTTAGTATTACACATGTCTACTTGTTTATGTATTGTATTAGGCTTAGGCATTATTTTCTGCATTGATTGCTTTATTGCTACCTTTGAATTGTGGCTACAGATTTACCTAGGGTCCTTTTAACTATGTGGTTGCTCCTAGCACCCAGGAACTGTACTTCCCTCTAGGGTGGCTTTCAGCTAAACTGTTCTTGACTACGGTTAACACTTTGTTGTACGTCGCTCTGGATAAGAGCGTCTGCCAAATGCCTGTAATGTAATGTAATGTCTCTTCCAAGATGACAATGCCCCCATCCACAGGGCACGAGTGCTCACTGAATGGTTTGATGAGCATGAAAACGATGTAAACCATATGCCATAGCCGTCTCAGTCACCAGATCTCAACCCAACTGAACACTTATGGGAGATTCTGGAGCGGCGCCTGAGACATCGTTTTCCACCACCATCAACAAAAAACACCAAATGATGGAATTTCTCATGGAATAATGGTGTTCCCCCTCCAAACAAGAGTTCCAGACACTGTAGGATCTGTGCCAAGGTGTGTTGAAGCTGTTCTGGTGGCCCAACACTCTTAAGACACCTAGGGCCAGATTTTCCACCTCAAAAGCAGTCGCTATAAATCGCTGTGAGGATGTTTGTGTTTTGCATCTCCTGGTTCTCTTGTTAAGGTCCAAGGAATCAGAACCTGGTTCCCTCTCCGCCAGGGAGCTGAAACTGGGCCTTAAGTGGATCTTTCAGCAATAGAACGATTTCAGGCACACCTAAAAATCAACCAAGAAATGGTTATCTGAGCACATGCATCCTGTATGTATTTGGTTTGTTATTGTTTGATACTTCCTTTGTTTTCTGGAGTTTATTGGGGACAGGTGTTGTAAATTAGCCTCTGGCTATAAACACAATGTTTTAATGCACACAGTGCATCTGATGCCTGTTTTGTTTAACATTGTAGCAATGCTTTCTGCCATGACCCTGACAAACACACACATAGATAAATAAGCCATCTCAAGGTCGTCTCAGTCCCCAGTCCAGTCTGAGCTCCAGCGCACACCGAAGGGTCTGAACCATCTTCAAAGATTATTTTTGTATTTTTTTCACATTTTTTCCAGTTTTTCCTCCCAATTTAGTAGCCAATTACACCCTCTATTTATTTAGATTTGCCCTCCCCACACGAGTCAGCTGCTCGTCTCTATGAGGCAAGCTCCACTTCCCTCGAGACAGAATTTGCCCCCACCCACATTCTGGAGACTCCCTTACGTGCTTCATGGCGGACCCGAGCCGGCTCACCCTCCCCCCTCCCCATGGGGCGGACATGTGTGTGTTTGGGGCGGGGCATTAATGCACATCCTGTGAGTGGCTCTGGGTAAGATGTAACGCTGCGCATGTTTGTGTGTGTGGCGTTTCCACGGTGACTGTAAGCTCACAGAAGAGCTGTGCTCTGTGAAGGGATGTCTGTATTCGTTTATTACCGTTCGTTTCCACACACACTCCGCCAACACGAATACAGAGACGGACATTATCTGCACCAATCACAAGTCAATTCACCCGAGACTTCTTAAATAAGATCCATAAATACCTGTTTTGAACATAGAGGGTGGATTTACACATTCGGACTGAGTAACACTGTGTGACAATCAGGGTTAAAAATCTCTCGCAACAAAAGCTGTACAACTTACAGGACTTTACACAGAAATAAATTAGACTCCTTTCAAGCCCAGCTCTACCCTGGCTCCCAACGCAGTACTGTTAGAGACGTCAAACATTTCCTTTAAAAGGCCAAAAAGGTTTTTGTGTAAACTACAGGGAAATGTGTGGAAAGAAAACAAACAAAAAACAAAAAAAAAAAGTCATTTCATTTAGGCCCATTTCCCTTTTGTAGACCGTTTGCGTTACGGCACTATTTACACACTGGGGTAAATCAGGCCAAACCCACAAACGCACTATTTACACACTGAGGTAAATCAGGCCAAACGCACAAACGCACTATTTACACACTGGGGTAAATCAGGCCAAACCCACAAACGCACTATTTACACACTGAGGTAAATCAGGCCAAACGCACACAGAGAAAGGGACCATTAGTTCTGGTTTCACTTTGCATATTTTTACATTCAGATGCAGCGCATTTCAGATGCAGCGTATTTCAGATGCAGCGTATTTCGTGTATTTGTACACCTGTGTTTGTGTGTGTGTGAGTGTGTGTGAGCGTGTGTGTGTGTGTGTGAGAGAGTGTGTGTGTGTGTGCGAGTGCGAGTGCAGACCTTAAAGTGACTCTCAATGACAGCAGTCAAAAGGACATCCTGCTCTCTGCACACACACACACGCCTACGTGCTGCACTGTGGCTCCCCCCTGTGGCCAGACGCAGAACTGCAGGGCGATGCGGAAGACTTAACACAACCCCACACAACCCCACACACACACACACACACACACACACACACACACACACACACACACACACACACACACACACACACACACACACACACACACACACACACACACACACACACACACACACACACACCATCCCCCCGTCTGTCTGCTCAAAGCTCTCACACAACTACACTGAAATTATCTTTTTTTTGATGGTATTTAAAAATTCATATAATAATTATTCAAGTAAAAGGTCTTTGCTATGCGCTTGTTCTGACTCTATTTCACAAGCGCCACTTTTAAAAATCAATAATGACACTAATAATCAATAATGACACTAAAATCTTCCGTGACAAACGGTTTCTCAGTCTCACTGAGTTTCACAGCCCTCTGGAGGTTCTACAC
>JAINUG010000369.1:52500-97500 GCA_029706075.1 Aldrovandia affinis | reverse complement strand
CACACCATTACACACACACACACACACACACACACACCATTTACACACACACACACACACACACACACACCACCATTTACACACACACACACACACACCATTTACACACACACACACACACACACACACACACACACCATTTACACACACACACACACCATTTACACACACACCATTTACACACACACACCATTTACACACACACACACACCATTTACACACACACACCATTTACACACACACACCATTTACACACACACACCATTTACACACACACACACACACACACACACCATTTACACACACACACACACACACACACACACTCACACACACACACACACACACACACACCATTTACACACACACACACACACACACACATTTACACACACACACACACACCATTTACACACACACACACACTCACACACACACCATTTACACACACACACACACACACACACACACACACACACACACACACACCATTTACACACACACACACACACACACATTTACACACACACACACACCATTTACACACACACACACACACACCATTTACACACACACACACACACACACGCCATTTACACTCTCACACACACACACACCATTTACACACACACACACACACACACACACACCATTTACACACACACACACACACACACACACACACACACACTCACACACACACACACTCACTCCCTCTCACACTCTCACACTCTCACACACACACACTCACTCACTCACACACACACCATTTACACACACACACACACACACACACTCTCACTCACACACACACACACACACACACTCACACTCACACACTCTCACACACTCTCACACACACACACACACACACACACACTCCTCACCGTGTTCAGACTCTTGAAGAGGTGTTTGGGGGCGATCTGGCCTCGGCAGTTCTTCACGTACGTGCTCCAGTTAAACTCGCCGTCTTTGCACCCTGTGACAGAGACACGCCCACCCGTTTACCAACCAATCAACAGCATTTAACGCCCACCCGTTTACCAACTAGAAGCTGGTTGGTAAACCAAGGAAACGATGTGTCCGGAAGCTCCAGTGTAGAGTAATTACACCCTGGTGGTGGCGTAGCAGGAGAGGCAGGGACGGTTCAGCAGGGCACACTAGAGGGCAGTACTGGAGCCATGTACACCTCTGCGTTCGGTTTCGACTTAAGGGCACCGTTGATTTAACACATACCTGTAAATATTATTGTAATTCCTGGTCACCCAGTGACTACTATGAAGAGAGCAGTTGGAGTCCAGGGAGGACTGGAGGACAGCCAGGAAAGACTGCCCCAGGAGTGGGCGGCCAGTTACCCAACCCACGAGTCTCTGGAAGGAGACACCCAACGGTAACTACAAAAACGAATAAGGCCCTCCGAGAGGCGGGACGGAAGAAGGGCCTAACTGGACAGATCACACGATAACGACTACTGCAACGAACATGGATAATGAGACAAAGATCCTTCGGAGATGTATGTGCGGTTGGGAGAAGGTGACAACATTCAGGGGGTTACGAATCCACCAGGAAGAGTGAGATGTGGTGGGAAAGGCCAACAGCAACCTTGCACTGCAGTGTCAGGTCAGACAAGAGGGACCCAAAGCCAGGCTGAAAACCACAGTGCTGACGGGCCCGTCGTTGCTGAAGGCGGGCAGACAGCGGAGGAGCAGGGCCCAACGGTGAAGAGTAACCAAGGAGACGCACTAATCACTCCCCAAGTACGGAACCGAACCAAAGGGTGGCAGCAGTTGGGAGTAGGAATCGGCATGGAGTGTTCCATCTCTCCCATACGGTTTGTGGCAGCCTTCGAGATCATCCGGCTTGGTAGGAGGAATACAGCTGCAGTCAGGGCAGAGGCTACCTCCACATCAGGTCTTCCAGGTTGCTGAGCAGAATTGTGGAGGAGGTCTGTGCGTCTCTGCCGGGACCCTTGAGGGTGTCTGCTGAAAACTGTACGATGGGCCAGTGGGAGGGTGAAGGCAAGTACAGTTTCCCATCTCTGACTGTTGCTCCTGCTGTCGGCGAGTGGCAGGAGGGGGAGGACCAGTGTCTCTCTTTCACAACCCCACAGCTTGGGAAGTTTGAGGAGATGGGGAAAAAGCAGCATACTTTGTCTGTGTTAAAGTGTGTCACTTACGGTCCTTTGTAGGGATGAAAGGGTCGAGGTGGTCCGAGTTTTTGGCCCAGATAAATCTCTGAGAGGCTGCTGGCGGTCCCTGTATAAGCTGCCCATTGAAAAGTGGACAGCTGACCTCCAGTGGAGGGTAGTACATGGGGCAATAGCCACAAACACACATATAGCACACCTGGATCCTAGTCACGGGGGGGGGGGGTCATTTTTGTTCACAGGATGAAACATTAGCACATTTGTTCATACAGTGTCCTAGGTTAGTAGAACTGTTTAGATTATTAGAGTTGTGGTTTCTGGGATTGGGGGAGTGTTTTTCTTTTGATTTATTTGTTTTTGGTCCAAAATACTCTGCAAGGAAGGAATATGTTCATATTCTCATGAATTTTATGTCAGGGGTGGCTAAGCTGGCCATCTGGATATCTCGAAAAAATTAAATCTGGGGTGTGGGGTCTATAGACCCAGTGCAGGTTTTACAAGGACTGGTGGCAGGACTGGTGGCAGCCCGCCTTAGGGCTGAGCATGCTTATCACAAGACAGTGGACAGTCTGGAGATGTTTAGCCTCATATGGGCTGTGGGAGGGGTTCTGTGTATGGTGGGAGGCAATGGAGATTTAATTCTTTCATTTTGAAATGACTGCTGTATTTATTGTTTGAATTTAGTTTAGTTTTTTTGTTACCTTTATTTCTGTATTTATATTTTGTATGGTTTAATAAGACGTTTTCTACTGTAGTGTTGTAGCTCTATGCTCTACGCTGTGTTGTTGTTGTCATGTTCTGTCTGAGCACATGGGATGTGTTCCTCAGATCTGACTTGTGCCAATAAAGGCGGTTTTAAATCTCAAATCTCTCTCTCTCCCTTTTTCCCTACCTCCCTCCCTCCCTCCCTCTCTCTCTCTCTCTCTCTCTCTCTGTCTCTGTCTCTGTCTCTCTCTCTCTCTCTCTCTCACAGTGCAGTGTTAATGTCTCTCTCTCTCTCTCTCTCTCTCTCTCTCTCTCTCTCTCTCTCTCTCTCTCTCTCTCTCTCTCTCTCTCTCTCTCTCTCTCTCTCTCTCTCAGTGCAGGGTTAATGTGTCTCTCTCTCTCTGTCTCTCTCTGTCTCTCTCTGTCTCTCTCTCTCTCTCTCTCTCTCTCTCTCTCTCTCAGTGCAGGGTCAATGTCTCTCTCTCTCTCTCTCAGTGCAGGGTTAATGTCTCTCTCTCTCTCTCTCTCTCTCTCAGTGCAGGGTTAATGTCTCTCGCTCACCTTTGGGCAGTAGCAGCTTGTTTCCTGTTTTCTCGCACCATCCTGCCGGCTTCACGTCCCAGGTGTCAGCATTTACCCAGAAGTCATAGCACTCTGGGTACCCGTCGAAGTGCAGCCGTGTTCTGTAGCCCTGGATCTGAGAGGGAGCATGCAACCTCCTCACTCACATGAGATACATGAGCTACCCTAACATGCACCCTCCTCACTCACATGAGATACCCTAACATGCACCCTCCTCACTCACATGAGATACCCTAACATGCACCCTCCTCACTCACATGAGATACACGAGCTACCCTAACATGCACCCTCCTCACTCACATGAGGTACCCTAACATGCACCCTCCTCACTCACATGAGCTACACGAGCTACCCTAACATGCACCCTCCTCACTCACATGAGCTACCCTAACATGCACCCTCCTCACTCACATGAGGCACACGAGCTACCCTAACATGCACCCTCCTCACTCACATGAGCTACACGAGCTACCCTAACATGCAGCCTCCTCACTCACATGAGATACCCTAACATGCACCCTCCTCACTCACATGAGATACACGAGCTACCCTAACATGCACCCTCCTCACTCACATGAGATACCCTAACATGCACCCTCCTCACTCACATGAGATACACGAGATACCCTAACATGCACCCTCACTCACATGAGGCTACCCTAACATGCACCCCTCACTCACATGAGATACACGAGCTACCCTAACATGCACCCTCCTCACTCACATGAGGTACCCTAACATGCACCCTCCTCACTCACATGAGCTACGAGCTACCCTAACATGCACCCTCCTCACTCACATGAGATACCCTAACATGCACCTCCTCACTTACCCTAACATGCACCCTCCTCACTCACATGAGCTAACGAGCTACCCTAACATGCACCCTCCTCACTCACATGAGATACCCTAACATGCACCCTCCTCACTCACATGAGATACCCTAACATGCACCCTCCTCACTCACATGAGATACCCTAACATGCACCCTCCTCTCACATGAGATACCCTAACATGCACCCTCCTCACTCATGAGATACCCTAACATGCACCCTCCTCACTCACATGAGATACCCTAACATGCACCCTCCTCACTCACATGAGATACCCTAACATGCACCCTCCTCACTCACATGAGATACCCTAACATGCACCCTCCTCACTCACATGAGATACCCTAACATGCACCCTCCTCACTCACATGAGCTACACGAGCTACCCTAACACTCTCTCACACTCACACTCTCACTCTCACACTCACACACACACACACACACACACACACACACACACACACTCTCTCTCACACACACACACACACACACACACACACTCTCTCTCATACACTCACACTCTCATACACACACACACACACTCTCTCACACACACACACATACACTCTCACACTCACACACACACACACACACACTCTCTCTCTCTCACACACACTCTCTCATACACTCACACTCTCACACACACTCACTCTCTCTCTCACACACACACACACACACACACACACACACACTCACCTCTGCGACGCTCAGCACACAGAACAGAGAGGGGTGACAGGGGTCCAGCCCCTCCATCTTCATCCCCACTTTAAACGCATTCCGGCCCTGAGGGACAGCCTGGTGCTGAGAGAGAGAGAGAGAGGGGGAGAGAGACATTAACACAGCACTGAGAGAGAGAGACATTAACACAGCACTGAGAGAGAGAGGGAGAGAGAGAGAGACATTAACCCTACACTGAGAGAGAGAGAGGGGGAGAGACATTAACACAGCACTGAGAGAGAGAGAGAGAGAGAGAGAGAGAGAGAGAGAGAGAGAGAGAGACATTAACACTGCACTGAGAGAGACAGAGCAGCCTATGTGAGGGGCACACCTGCACTCTTTTTCCGTTTCTCCCTCCCTCTCTCCTCCTCCTCCTCCTCCTCTCCCTCCCTCCCCCCCTCCTTCCTCTCCTCCTCCTCCCTCCCTCCCTCCCTCCCCTCTCCTCCCTCCCTCCCTCCCCTCCCTCCTCCCTCCCTCCTTCCCTCCCTCCCTCCCTCCTCCCTCCCTCCTCCTCCTCCTCCTCCTCTCCTCCTCCCTCCCTGTCTGTCTCTCCCTCCCTCCTCTCTCTCTCTCTCCCTCCCTCCCTCCCTCCATCCACACGTTGATTGTAATGAATGTACTCAGTGGACTTCAGTCATTAAGGTGAGAGCGATGCTCATTGGCCACCTCCCACACACTGGGCGGTATTTCAGCGCTCTGATTGGCCACGCCAGTGCTTGTGATCCCTGATTGGCTGACCTCTTTGAAGAGCTTGAGGGGGGCGGCGACGGCCCGCTCCTCCTCCAGGTAAGTGGGCCAGCTCCACGCCTTCTTCCTGGGGGGCGGAGCCGTCACTGCGGGACAGGTCAGAGGTCAGAGGCTGGAGGCTCCAGTCTCAGCCATCGACACAGACACTATACACACACACACACACACTCACTATACACACACACACTCACTCACTCACTCACACACACACTCACTCACTATACACACACACACACACACACACTCACTCACTCACTATACACACACACTCACTACACTCATACACACACACACACACACACACACACACACACACACACACACACACACACACACACACACACACACACACACTATACTCACACACACACACACACTCACACTATACGCACTCACTCACACTCACACACACACACACACACACACACACACACACTCACCCAGCCGGGCCAGTTTTGCTGCCCTGCGCCCTTTACAGGCCTTGGACTTCTCCTGCAATCACAAACAAACTCACACTTATCTTATTTAACAAAGCCCGTTTCAGGGCAAGGTTCTCAAACAAATTATAAGCATTATTAAACATAATTTCGGTGCTGTTATGGTTCATGAATACTCTACGCACTCAGCCAGCACTGAACTACCCCTGGCTCAGAATGTGAGAGCAGGCTGTGTGTTGGTGAAAGAGCCGTTGATATTAAAGAGCAGAACATTTCTGTTTTATTTCTGCCACTCGGTGTTGCTGTGAGCATCACCTCTTCCTCCTCCGGGTTCTCATCTTCATCGTCTCCAGAGTCCATGTACATCTTCCTCTTCCTCCTCACCCGCTTGCCCAGCCTCTCCCCCTCCAGGGCTGGGACGGGGGTCACTCTGCCCCTCTCCCCCTCCAGGGCTGGGACGGGGGTCCCTCTGCCCCTCTCCCCCTCCAGGGCTGGGACGGGGGTCCCTCTGCCCCTCTCCCTCTGATCGCCCAGAGTCAGCCTGCACAACGAGAATATACCCTCACTCTACCATAGAATATACCCCTCACCCTACCATAGAATATACCCCTCACCCTACCACAGAATATACCCCTCACTCTACCATAGAATATACCCCTCACCCTACCACAGAATATACCCCTCACTCTACCACAGAATATACCCCTCACCCTACCACAGAATATACCCCTCACTCTACCATAGAATATACCCCTCACTCTACCATAGAATATACCCCTCACTCTACCATAGAATATACCCTCACTCTACCATAGAATATACCCCCCACTCTACCATAGAATATACCCTCACTCTACCACAGAATATACCCCTCACCCTACCATAGAATATACCCCTCACTCTACCACAGAATATACCCCTCACTCTACCATAGAATATACCCTCACTCTACCATAGAATATACCCCTCACTCTACCATAGAATATACCCCTCACCCTACCACAGAATATACCCCTCACCCTACCATAGAATATACCCCTCACTCTACCACAGAATATACCCCTCACTCTACCATAGAATATACCCTCACCCTACCATAGAATATACCCCCAGTAGAGGGTGGTAGGGGGCGGTAGAGGGCAGTAGGGGGCAGTAGAGGCCATACCTGCCACTGGAAGGCTGCACACAGGCCGCGCTGCAGAAGGTCTCCTGGGTCCCGCAGGGGCCACAGCTCACCTCCACGCCGGGGGCCTCTTCCAGCGCCACAGAACCCAGGCCCCCGAGCCAACACCTGCATCACATCACACCTCACATCACCCCCCCGAGCCAACACCTCATATCACACCTCATATCACACCTCACATCACCCCGAGCCAACACCTCATATCACACCTCATATCACATCACACCTCATATCACATCACACCTCATATCACATCTCATATCACACCTCATATCACACTCATATCACACCTCATATCACACCTCATATCACACCTCATATCACACCTCATATCACACCTCATATCACACCTCATATCACATCTCATATCACACCTCATATCACACCTCATCACATCTCATATCACATCACATCTCATATCACATCTCATATCACACCTCACATCATATCACACCTCATATCACACCTCATATCACACCTCATATCACATCTCATCTCACACCTCATATCACATCACATATCACACCTCATATCTCACCTCATATCACACCTCATATCACACCTCATATCACACCTCATATCACATCACATATCTCACCTCATATCACACCTCATATCACACCTCATATCACATCTCATATCTCATCTCATATCACACCTCATATCACACCTCATATCACACCTCATATCACATCTCATATCTCATCTCATATCACATATCTATTTTCATGTAAATCCCCCCTCGTATTGTGAGCTCGCTGCTGTAGCCCTGGGACCAGCAGTGACAAAGGTGATGTACCGCCTCCTCTGAGCCGGCACTCGCCAAGGCATCGACTGTAACTCCGGTACTCCAGAGCCACTCCTATACGCAGCGAGCTCATATTGACTTCCTTCCCCCCCTCTCTGGGGCGGCCAGGCAATCGCCGCCCCCTAGTGGCACTCCCGGCCAGAACCAACTCTGTCGCGGCCGGTGGAATGGAACCCCGGTCGCAGTGGCCAGCGGCGAACGCTGTAACCGCTACACCGCCCGCTGCAGGCTTTTTTTACGCTACCTTGAGGTTCAGAAGGGCGTGGCACAGAGTCCGTGGTTCCAGGAGGAGGGGTGGAGCTTCGGGATGTAGAGGGGTCCTGAGTTTGGGTTGCCGTGGTTTCAGGAGGAGGGGTGGAGCTTTGTGATGTAGAGGGGTCCTGAGTTTGGGTTGCCGTGGTTTCAGGAGGAGGGGTGGAGCTTCGTGATGTAGAGGGGTCCTGAGTTTGGGTTGCCGTGGTTCCAGGAGGAGGGGTGGAGCTTCGGGATGTAGTGGGGTCCTGAGTTTGGGTTGCCGTGGTTTCAGGAGGAGGGGTGGAGCTTTGAGATGTAGTGGGGTCCTGAGTTTGGGTTGCCGTGGTTTCAGGAGGAGGGGTGGAGCTTTGAGATGTAGAGGGGTCCTGAGTTTGGGTTGCCATGGTTTCAGGAGGAGGGGTGGAGCTTTGAGATGTAGAGGGGTCCTGAGTTTGGGTTGCCGTGGCATCATTGCTGGGCTGAGCAGCGTCCGTCTCCACCTCTGTGACGATCTCCAGGGTCCCAAACTCAGTCATACGGAACTAAAGCCAAAAGAAAACAGAAACAGTCAAATCTCTCTCACACTCACTCACTCACACACTCACTCACACACTCACACACACACTCACACACTCACACACACACACACACACACACACACACACATCAGCTCATGTTACACTTGGTCACAGTATCTCATGAGTTTAAAAGCAAAGATTTGGGGGATGTGAGAAAGAAGGAAGAAGCTTTGTTGTGTACAGATGTGCACACAGTTCTCCCCACACTCCCCTCCCAGGACCACCGCCTCCAGCTGCCTGACCTAACCGTGGTTCTGTGTGGCTCAGTAGGTAGAGTGTGGTTCTGTGTGGCTCAGTAGGTAGAGCGTGGTTCTGTGGCTCAGTAGGTAGAGCGTGGTTCTGTGTGGCTCAGTAGGTAGAGCGTGGTTCTGTGTGGCTCAGTAGGTAGAGTGTGGTTCTGTGTGGCTCAGTAGGTAGAGCGTGGTTCTGTGTGGCTCAGTAGGTAGAGCGTGGTTCTGTGTGGCTCAGTAGGTAGAGCGTGGTTCTGTGTGGCTCAGTAGGTAGAGCGTGGTTCTGTGTGGCTCAGTAGGTAGAGCGTGGTTCTGTGTGGCTCAGTAGGTAGAGTGTGGTTCTGTGTGGCTCAGTAGGTAGAGCATGGTTCTGTGTGGCTCAGTAGGTAGAGCGTGGTTCTGTGTGGCTCAGTAGGTAGAGCGTGGTTCTGTGTGGCTCAGTAGGTAGAGCGTGGTTCTGTGTGGCTCAGTAGGTAGAGCGTGGTTCTGTGTGGCTCAGTAGGTAGAGTGGTTCTGTGTGTCTCAGTAGGTAGAGTGTGGTTCTGTGTGTCTCAGTAGGTAGAGTGTGGTTCTGTGTGTCTCAGTAGGTAGAGCGTGGTTCTGTGTGGCTCAGTAGGTAGAGTGTGGTTCTGTGTGGCTCAGTGGTAGAGTGTGGTTCTGTGTGTCTCAGTAGGTAGAGTGTGGTTCTGTGTGGCTCAGTAGGTAGAGTGTGGTTCTGTGTGTCTCAGTAGGTAGAGCGTGGTTCTGTGTGTCTCAGTAGGTAGAGTGTGGTTCTGTGTGTCTCAGTAGGTAGAGTGTGGTTCTGTGTGGCTCAGTAGGTAGAGTGTGGTTCTGTGTGGCTCAGTAGGTAGGCGTGGTTCTGTGTGTCTCAGTAGGTAGAGTGTGGTTCTGTGTGTCTCAGTAGGTAGAGTGGTTCTGTGTGGCTCAGTAGGTAGAGTGTGGTTCTGTGTGTCTCAGTAGGTAGAGCGTGGTTCTGTGTGTCTCAGTAGGTAGAGCGTGGTTCTGTGTGTCTCAGTAGGTAGAGTGTGGTTCTGTGTGTCTCAGTAGGTAGAGCGTGGTTCTGTGTGTCTCAGTAGGTAGAGTGTGGTTCTGTGTGGCTCAGTAGGTAGAGTGTGGTTCTGTGTGTCTCAGTAGGTAAAGAGTGGTTCTGTGTGTCTCAGTAGGTAGAGCGTGGTTCTGTGTGGCTCAGTAGGTAGAGCGTGGTTCTGTGTGTCTCAGTAGGTAGAGTGTGGTTCTGTGTGTCTCAGTAGGTAGAGTGTGGTTCTGTGTGTCTCAGTAGGTAGAGCGTGGTTCTGTGTGTCTCAGTAGGTAGAGTGTGGTTCTGTGTGTCTCAGTAGGTAGAGTGTGGTTCTGTGTGTCTCAGTAGGTAGTTCCTGTTCTGTGTGTCTCAGTAGGTAGAGTGTGGTTCTGTGTGGCTCAGTAGGTAGAGCGTGGTTCTGTGTGTCTCAGTAGGTAGAGTGTGGTTCTGTGTGTCTCAGTAGGTAGAGCGTGGTTCTGTGTGTCTCTGAGTAGGTAGAGAGTGGTTCTGTGTGTCTCAGTAGGTAGAGTGTGGTTCTGTGTGTCTCAGTAGGTAGAGTGTGGTTCTGTGTGTCTCAGTAGGTAGAGCGTGGTTCTGTGTGTCTCAGTAGGTAGAGTGTGGTTCTGTGTGTCTCAGTGGGTAGAGTGTGGTTCTGTGTGGCTCAGTAGGTAGAGCGTGGTTCTGTGTGGCTCAGTAGGTAGAGTGTGGTTCTGTGTGTCTCAGTAGGTAGAGCGTGGTTCTGTGTGTCTCAGTAGGTAGAGCGTGGTTCTGTGTGGCTCAGTAGGTAGAGCGTGGTTCTGTGTGTCTCAGTAGGTAGAGCGTGGTTCTGTGTGTCTCAGTAGGTAGAGCGTGGTTCTGTGTGGCTCAGTAGGTAGAGTGTGGTTCTGTGTGTCTCAGTAGGTAGAGTGTGGTTCTGTGTGTCTCAGTAGGTAGAGTGTGGTTCTGTGTGTCTCAGTAGGTAGAGCGTGGTTCTGTGTGTCTGTGGTTCTGTGTGTCTCAGTAGGTAGGTAGAGTGTGGTTCTGTGTGGCTCAGTAGGTAGAGTGTGGTTCTGTGTGTCTCAGTAGGTAGAGTGTGGTTCTGTGTGTCTCAGTAGGTAGAGTGTGGTTCTGTGTGTCAGTCAGTAGGTAGAGTGTGGTTCTGTGTCTCAGTAGGTAGAGTGTGGTTCTGTGTGTGGCTCAGTAGGTAGAGTGTGGTTCTGTGTGTCTCAGTAGGTAGAGCGTGGTTCTGTGTGTCTCAGTAGGTAGAGCATGGTTCTGTGTGTCTCAGTAGGTAGAGTGTGGTTCTGTGTGGCTCAGTAGGTAGAGTGTGGTTCTGTGTGTCTCAGTAGGTAGAGCGTGGTTCTGTGTGTCTCAGTAGGTAGAGCATGGTTCTGTGTGTCTCAGTAGGTAGAGCGTGGTTCTGTGTGTCTCAGTAGGTAGAGCGTGGTTCTGTGTGTCTCAGTAGGTAGAGCGTGGTTCTGTGTGTCTCAGTAGGTAGAGCGTGGTTCTGTGTGTCTCAGTAGGTAGAGCATGGTTCTGTGTGGCTCAGTAGGTAGAGCGTGGTTCTGTGTGTCTCAGTAGGTAGAGCGTGGTTCTGTGTGTCTCAGTAGGTAGAGCGTGGTTCTGTGTGTCTCAGTAGGTAGAGTGTGGTTCTGTGTGTCTCAGTAGGTAGAGTGTGGTTCTGTGTGGCTCAGTAGGTAGAGCGTGGTTCTGTGTGTCTCAGTAGGTAGAGCGTGGTTCTGTGTGTCTCAGTAGGTAGAGCGTGGTTCTGTGTGTCTCAGTAGGTAGAGTGTGGTTCTGTGTGGCTCAGTAGGTAGAGTGTGGTTCTGTGTGGCTCAGTAGGTAGAGCGTGGTTCTGTGTGTCTCAGTAGGTAGAGCGTGGTTCTGTGTGTCTCAGTAGGTAGAGCGTGGTTCTGTGTGTCTCAGTAGGTAGAGCATGGTTCTGTGTGTCTCAGTAGGTAGGCGTAGTTCTGTGTGTCTCAGTAGGTAGAGCGTGGTTCTGTGTGTCTCAGTAGGTAGAGTGTGGTTCTGTGTGTCTCAGTAGGTAGAGTGTGGTTCTGTGTGGCTCAGTAGGTAGAGTGTGGTTCTGTGTGGCTCAGTAGGTAGGCGTGGTTCTGTGTGGCTCAGTAGGTAGAGCGTGGTTCTGTGTGGCTCAGTAGGTAGAGCGTGGTTCTGTGTGGCTCAGTAGGTAGAGCATGGTTCTGTGTGGCTCAGTAGGTAGAGCGTGGTTCTGTGTGTCTCAGTAGGTAGAGCGTGGTTCTGTGTGGCTCAGTAGGTAGAGTGTGGTTCTGTGTGGCTCAGTAGGTAGAGCGTGGTTCTGTGTGGCTCAGTAGGTAGAGCATGGTTCTGTGTGTCTCAGTAGGTAGAGCATGGTTCTGTGTGGCTCAGTAGGTAGAGCGTGGTTCTGTGTGGCTCAGTAGGTAGAGCGTGGTTCTGTGTGGCTCAGTAGGTAGAGCGTGGTTCTGTGTGGCTCAGTAGGTAGAGCATGGTTCTGTGTGGCTCAGTAGGTAGAGCGTGGTTCTGTGTGGCTCAGTAGGTAGAGTGTGGTTCTGTGTGGCTCAGTTGGTAGAGCGTGGTTCTGTGTGGCTCAGTAGGTAGAGCGTGGTTCTGTGTGGCTCAGTAGGTAGAGCGTGGTTCTGTGTGGCTCAGTAGGTAGAGTGTGGTTCTGTGTGTCTCAGTAGGTAGAGCGTGGTTCTGTGTGTCTCAGTAGGTAGTGTGGTTCTGTGTGTCTCAGTAGGTAGAGCGTGGTTCTGTGTGTCTCAGTAGGTAGAGCGTGGTTCTGTGTGTCTCAGTAGGTAGAGCGTGGTTCTGTGTGTCTCAGTAAGTAGAGCATGGTTCTGTGGGTCTCAGTAGGTAGAGCGTGGTTCTGTGTGGCTCAGTAGGTAGAGTGTGGTTCTGTGTGGCTCAGTAGATAGAGCGTGGTTCTGTGTGGCTCAGTAGGTAGAGCGTGGCGCTGACAACACTTAGATTGTGGGTTCGATTCCCACTGGGACCACATATACTGAAAAATGTATGCATTCACTCCTGTAAGTCACTTTGGATAAAGCGTCTGCTAAATGGCGTATATTATGATGATGATGACGGTGGTGATGATGATAACCCTAACCCTAAATGGCGTATATAAATGGCGTATGTTATATTATATATATTTTCACAGCCAGCCGTGATCCTCACCCTGATGTCACTGCCCGGCAGGGTGGCGATCCCGTCCTTCCAGTCCAGAGCGCCCATCATGTCGAAGTCTCCCCCAGAAGACGGGGGGTCCGTGAGGGGGGTGTCAGCCATCTTGCTCTGATCGGCTTACCAGCTGCAGGAGGACAGGGCAGCCCTCCATCGTTAAGGTCTCAGCGTACCTCAAACTAAACCCAGTGTGGCGTGTTCGCTCAGGCAAGACGGCTTCGATCGCTGCAGGGTGTGCAGGCAAGCTAGGCGAACTTGTCAACGTTTTCGCACAGCCCCTCCCCAATACACCGTCGCCTGCGATTGGTCAACAGTGTGTCACGTGATTGGTTTTTTTGTGTTTTTCTGATTTTTATCCCATTTTTCTCTCAATTTAGTAGCCAATCACACCCTCTATTTCCATGTCAATCCCCCCCTCATAATGTGAGCTCGCTGCCGTAGCCCTGAGACCAGCAATGACAAAGGTGAAGTATCGTCTCCTCCAAGACAGCACTCGCTAAACCGTCGACCGTAACTCCAATACACACAGAGCCACTCCTGTACGCAGCGACCTCATATCGGCTTCCCTCCCCTCTCCCTGGGGCGGACAGCCAATCACCGCCCCCCTAGTGGCACTCCCGACCAGAGCCGACTCTGGTGCGGCCAGGGAATCGAACCCCGGTCGCCGTGGCCAGCGTCGAACGTTGTAACGGCTAGACCACGCGGAAGGCTGTGTGCGATTTATTTATTTATTTTTGCGTCTTTTGGGCCGTGTGTTTCCGGTTTACATCTCATTACTGTCACATCAGCCGTTTCTTTACTCGTTTCCAAGACGATTCAGTTCGAGGCTGCACTTGCCGCGCAAGCAGGGGCTACAAACGGAGCGAGATGACAGCGAACTCCTGGAGAGAAACCACATTGAAATTGAACTTCACCGATCCCAATTTGTGCAACATGTGTCACGGAGTTGGTTCTGCCCGCAGCGAGTTTTGAACCGAGGATCTCGAGGTCCCCAACTCTGGGAACTAATCACACTCTTATCGACGTCGCCCTTTGCAGCGGACGCTCACGCGCTCAACTCTAACGCACGCCTTCTGAGCTCCGCTACAGCTGCATGGAGAAAGCTGCGTGACAAAAAAGGCAAATTAGAGGATGGAGGGCAAGAGTGGGGCCAGCGATGGCGATAGCAGAGTTGTGTCCGAGCTGTCCTGGGCGCAGCCCTTCATTCCACACCAGCAAACGGAGACAACTGTGCCGATATCATCAGGCCAGGCACGTTACTCACGTTTGGACCTCTCACTTTACATACATGCTTTCTTGTCTAACGTCGTTTGGTATTCCAACGCAGGCCAAATACGAAACGCAGCGTAACGTAACGTCACTCACGCTGCGCAGACGAACGGGGAACGCAATGTCAGCGTTTAATGCAGTGGCCCGGATGTACCATAACGTTATAAAGGCGTCATAGAAATCAGAAACACATTTCAATTACGCGCACAGCGCCGAAAACTCAACAAAGACAACGTGCGCGAATCACCTTTCGTCCTTTCGCCAGCCCCGCAGTATAATTAAAGTAGCTAGCTCATCAGATCATTTAGAGCAGATGAACCGAACACCAAAATAAGTCTATTCGCTGTCGGAAAACTGAGCGTACTGGCTCGTGTTTGAACAGCCACACAGATCGCTGTCACTTCAGGGAACAGTAAGAAACCTTCACAGATCGGTCATACTTCACACGCTAACGTTAGCCGGCTAGCACGGAGTTCTGTCGTCCGGTGAACAGCACGGAGGGCACTTGTGTGTGTGTGTGTGTGTGTGCTTACCGGAACGGAACGTAAATAAATAAATAAACATAGCCTTACGGAAAATTCTGAATAATTTCACTTGAGTAATAATAACCGAAGATTGATAAGCGTGTAAATCCAAACAGCGAAAAGGCCCATCGTCTCAGATGGCACTAAAGACAGCGAAAAATCATTTTCTACGACATTGGGCTAAACATTCTTGCACTTACAAAAAATACCTGCGAAAAGTTTGAGGGAGTCGCCAATACAAGCCCAGGCCTGCCGTTACCGCCTCATCCGCTAGAGGGCGACGCGACTGTTTCAATTACTGTACGCTGCCTGAATAAGGAACAAAAACATGTCATATTTCGTATTTAAACAGAAGACAGCGCCAAATAAACGTCAAAACAGCCGCGAATAAGTTACCCATTGACTACGTTTACATGTACAAGTCACAAACTGCCAGACAAATACAAAATAAAAGGACAAGTGCAGCTTTCACTTGTTTTAACAATATTTATTTTTTTCGATTGTTTGGTTGCTAACAAACAGCCGAGAGCGAAAGAAAATGTAACAATGTGTTATTTAAGCTTGTTTTCCGAAGTGTAACTTCGAACTTAAGTTTTATTTTTAAAGATAACATTGCCGTTTCGTTCTTGGCCTTTACGCTAACTTAAAATTATGTTTAGCTTGTTTTGCGACATTCTGGAAGCACACTAGGACTGACAAACAAAACAAGACGCATCAAGTTTGTTTGTTTGCGTTTTCAAGTTTTTTTCGCTATTTATTCCTATCATAAATAAGTGTAATGTGCAAGCGCCCATTATTAGCATTCGCATGACACAAAATGGCGGAGGAGAGGAAGAGGCCCCCCCAACACGTTAAAACTATGTAAATAATAATAGTGCTTAATTTAAATAGACAAAGTGTGGCTACCATTTGGCACAATAACCCAAAAGCAGACTATGCGATCACGTAATTCTGTGGATTTTTTCGCCATTGCTTTACTTCATACTTTACCTTGTCACGGAATGTATGCTTGCTAGCGAGCTAGCCCCGCAGCTAGCCTGCTTGCAAGCGACAGTTCAAATGACTAGCGAGTGCTAGCTAACTGGCTAGCGAGCAATCATAGCTACCGAGCTAGAAGTAATCCCAATCCATATAAGACAAAAGTTTCCAGTTTTTCTCGTAACGGGCAAATATTTTCAAGTGTACAGCACAAATAACCGGACTCATCAAATTAACATGTACATCGCAATTCTGGGTTATGAGTAACGTTAGCTAGCTACATAATATAGAATTGCTTTGCTTTTAATTTCTTCTATGCAAACTTGCCCGTTGTAATTTAAGATATTTCGTGTGTTTATCTCACAGCGAGAATGACGGAAGTCAGTGCAAATTGTAAAACAAACCCCGTCCTGCCCACAGATGCGCTTGTTCGCGTCCCTAACTGTTTCGCGAAGAAGATATTATTTGAAATGTGTGGAACTCACCTCGTTTCTCTCTTCGCTTAACTCTTATTCGGAGCTGATGTGCGTTTCTGGCGCATGCGCTTGGACGTGCGTTGTGCTGCCAACTTCGGCTCAGGACAAACTTCAGCACAACTATCGATGTGCCATCGGTGCAGGGACCACGCCGCTGTTATGTCCGCAATGCACATCTGTGATTGGGGTCGAAATGGCTTTTAAACGAGGACCGGGAGGTTTCGAACACCCAAACGTCGGTCCTTAAAATAAACAGAACACGTTTTGTGCCACAGGACGTGTAGACGTAGGCAGGCTCCTGCATTGGCGACGCAGAGATATTCTCCCCTGAAACAGACGCGTTCGTGGAGTCGCGCAATTCTGATTGTGCCCAAATAGGAGTAACACCCGCAGTGTGTGCCGTAAGGATGGGGATGAACTTCGCCGATGAAAACATTCACAAAACACGAAAATGCATAAGTTCGCTGACAAATAAAGCCGAGATGCATTGTAGAAAACACGTAACTGTTGTCGTCCACCGTTGTAGATGGAGCACCCAGCGAACTTAAGACAGGAGGCTGAAATTACACGTGCAATTCACTTTGTGTATAGCCTAGTACATTGCGCTCTTCAGAAACCATTTTACTACCGATCACCTGGCTGATGTTGTTTGTTTTTGTTTGTTGGCTGTACATGGCTACATTTCACAGACTCTTGGCCACACTGAAGTTAAGCGAATAGAAAGCGAAACGCTTCGTGTGTCGCACTGGTTCTGGCCAGATGACTGAAAACAGTTTGTGTGTTAACGGAGCGAGTTCCGCCGTCGTAGAACTGCCTCACGTCGCACGCTTTCAGCGTGAGCAGCATCGAGCGTGAGCAGCTTTTAGCGTGAGCAGCATCATGCCATCGACCCGTTCTGTTGCGCAGTGACTTTAACGTACACGCGCAAATGCACGATTCGAGTAGCAGGCATGCTACCACGAAACGCAACCAAGGAAAATGATCCTTCATCGAGTTAACAGAGCTGATTAGCATCCGACATGGAGCCTCGCTGGCTCCCGGCTCCTGTAACACACCACAGCGCACCCCAGTCTATAGGACCTAGCAAGCACAACGACTCCCAAACAATCATTTGCGTTTCTGTTAATATATATATATATATAGATATATACTAAAGATAATCTGCGGCGCAGACTCATTCTTTATCGGTTAATAATTACTGAAGTACCTCGACGTGGTACGAAATAAGACGAAAGTGCCGTCATTTATACACAAAACTCTAAAGAAATAAGACGAAAGTGCCGTCATTTATACACAAAACTAAAGAAATAAGACGAAAGTGCCGTCATTTATACACAAAACTCTAAAAGAAATAAGACGAAAGTGCCGTCATTTATACACAAAACTAAAGAAATAAGACGAAAGTGCCGTCATTTATACACAAAACTCTAAAGAAATAAGACGAAAGTGCCGTCATTTATACACAAAACTCTAAAGAAATAAGACGAAAGTGCCGTCATTTATACACAAAACTCTAAAGAAATAAGACGAAAGTGCCGTCATTTATACACAAAACTCTAAAGAAATAAGACGAAAGTTCCGTCATTTATACACAAAACTCTAAAGAAATAAGACGAAAGTGCCGACATTTATACACAAAACTCGAAAGACAGGCAACGCTGTTGCACTGATATCGCAATAATGATCGCCAATGCCACAATATTTAATAAAACAAAACGTTATCCAAATGCTAAACCTTTATTTTTTTGCCACAAACTGAATGCTGCAACAGGTACACTATATGGCCAAAAGTCAGTGGACACCTGACCATCACACCTATATGAGCTTGTTGGACATCCCATTCTAAAACCATGGGCATTAATATGGAGTTGGACCCCTCTTTGCGGCTATGACAGCTGCCACTCTTCAGGGAAGGCTTTCCACAAGATTTTGGAGTGCGTCTGTGGGAATTTGTGCCCATTCAGCCAAAATAGCATCTGTGAGGTCAGGCACTGATGTTGGATGAGAAGGCCTGGCTCGCAATCGGCATTCTAATTCCTCCCAAAGGTGTTCAATGGGGTTGAGGTCAGGGCTCTGTGCAGGCCAATCGAGTTCCTCCACACCAAACTCATCTAACCATGTCTTTATGGACCTCGCTTTGTGCACAGGGGCACAGTCATGCTGGAACAGCAAAGGGCCTTCCCCAAACTGTTGCCACAAAGTTGGAAGCGCCCAATTGGCTAAGATGTCTTCGTATCCTGTAGCATTAAGAATACCCTTCACTGGAACTAAGGGGCCTATCCCAAACCCTGAGAAACAGCCCCAGACCATTATCCGTCGTCCACAAAACTTTACGGTAGGCACTATGTATTCCGGAAGGTAGCATTCTCCTGGCATCCGCCAAACCCAGATTCATCCATCAGACTGCCAGATAGTGAAGCGTGATTCATCACTCCAAAGAACACGTTTCCACTGTTCCAGAGTCCAGTTGCGGCATGCTTTACACCACTCCAGCCAACGCTTGGCATTGCGCATGGTGATGTGAGGCTTGTGTGCAGCTGCTCAGCCATGGAAACCCATTCCATGAAGCTCCCGAAGCACTGTTCTTGTGCTGATGGTGATAGTGAGTGATGCAGCAGACGATAGGCGATTTTTACGCGCTATGCGCTTCAGCACTCGTCGGCCCCGTCAGTGTATATAACAAATATTTTAATAACATTTTAAAATACTGCACACTAGTTATAATATTCCAAATCGAACATTCCCCTATACATTCTAATTAAATCAGTTTGCAAAGGTATATAACGCAGTCATCATCATCATGTGTATGTGGCACATCGGTTGGGATATCTGATGTATGCTGGAAAAATTGATTCCTTTATCACCTCAAATTATCCAGCATACACACGGCCCCTCCAGGACTGGAGTTAAACCTGCAGCTACTGCGGCCCTCCAGGACTGGAGTTAAACCTGCAGACACTGCGGCCCCTCCAGGACTGGAGTTAAACCTGCAGCTACTGCGGCCCTCCAGGACTGGAGTTAAACCTGCAGACACTGCGGCCCCTCCAGGACTGGAGTTAAAGACCTGCAGACACTGGAGTTAAACCTGGCCCCTCCAGGACTGGAGTTAAACCTGCAGACACTGCGGCCCTCCAGGACTGGAGTTAAACCTGCAGCTACTGCGGCCCTCCAGGACTGGAGTTAAACCTGCAGACACTGCGGCCCCTCCAGGACTGGAGTTAAACCTGCAGACACTGCGGCCCCTCCAGGACTGGAGTTAAACCTGCAGACACTGCGGCCCATCCAGGACTGGAGTTAAACCTGCAGCTACTGCGGCCCTCCAGGACTGGAGTTAAACCTGCAGACACTGCGGCCCCTCCAGGACTGGAGTTAAACCTGCAGACACTGCGGCCCCTCCAGGACTGGAGTTAAACCTGCAGACACTGCGGCCCCTCCAGGACTGGAGTTAAACCTGCAGAGACACTGCGGCCCATCCAGGACTGGAGTTAGCCGTCACTTCGCTGGCTTAACTTCGTTAGTGCGATTACAGGCCGCACGTAGGGTCACCGCCCCTCCAGGACATGATGCGCAGTTCACGAACGAACAAATCTTTTTGAACAAATCAGTGAAGTGAACTGGGTGTACTGAATCACTGATCCTGAGTGATTCGTCCTTTGATTCAGCAGGCAGGCAGTGAGCTGCACCAAATTCCTTGCTTTGCGAGGCGTATGTTGCCTGTATACATCCTAAACGAGGCGCATGTTGCCCGTATACATCCTAAATGAGGCGTATGTTGCCTGTATACATCCTAAACGGGGCGTATGTTGCCTGTATACATCCTAAACGAGGCGTATGTTGCCTGTATACATCCTAAACGAGGCGTATGTTGCCTGTATACATCCTAAACGAGGCGTATGTTGCCTGTATACATCCTAAACGAGGCGTATGTTGCCTGTATGCATCCTAAACGAGGCGTATGTTGCCTGTATACATCCTAAACGAGGCGCATGTTGCCTGTATACATCCTAAACGAGACGTATGTTGCCTGTATACATCCTAATCGAGGCGTATGTTGCCTGTATGCATCCTAAACGAGGCGTATGTTGCCTGTATACATCCTAAAGAATGTTTGGTCCTGCTTACCACTAAGCATCCTATTAGAAACGATACTGGGCATTCACGCTACATCCACACACTGGATTTCTCTATTAAACTGAACTGCGCTGACTGAACGAACTGAATAACTGTTCTCACAGTCGGTAGGGTAACAGAACACAGCACACTGACACAGAACACTGACACAGAACACTGACACAGAACACTGACACAGCACACTGACACAGTACACTGACACAGAACACTGACACAGAACACTGACACAGCACACTGACACAGTACACTGACACAGAACACTGACACAGAACACTGACACAGCACACTGACACAGTACACTGACACAGAACACTGACACAGAACACTGACACAGAACACTGACACAGTACACTGACACAGTACACTGACACAGAACACTGACACAGAACACTGACACAGCACACTGACACAGTACACTGACACAGAACACTGACACAGAACACTGACACAGCACACTGACACAGCACACTGACACAGAACACAGCACACTGACACAGAACACTGACACAGAACACTGACACAGAACACTGACACAGCACACTGACACAGACCACTGACACAGCACACTGACACAGAACACTGACACAGCACACTGACACAGAACACAGCACACTGACACAGAACACTGACACAGCACACTGACACAGCACACTGACACAGAACACTGACACAGCACACTGACACAGCACACTGACACAGTACACTGACACAGAACACTGACACAGCACACTGACACAGTACACTGACACAGAACACTGACACAGCACACTGACACAGAACACTGACACAGAACACTAACACAGCACACTAACACAGTACACTGACACAGAACACTGACACAGTACACTGACACAGTACACTGACACAGAACACTGACACAGAACACTGACACAGCACACTGACACAGCACACTGACACAGAACACTGACACAGAACACTGACACAGCACACTGACACAGTACACTGACACAGAACACTGACACAGAACACTGACACAGCACACTGACACAGTACACTGACACAGAACACTGACACAGAACACTGACACAGCACACTGACACAGTACACTGACACAGAACACTGACACAGCACACTGACACAGAACACTGACACAGAACACAGTACACTGACACAGTACACTGACACAGAACACAGCACACAGAACACTGACACAGAACACTGACACAGTACACTGACACAGTACACTGACACAGAACACTGACACAGAACACTGACACAGCACACTGACACAGAACACTGACACAGAACACTGACACAGAACACTGACACTTTCAAAGTCTTAAACGCTCTCTAAAGACGAGCGCAAGCATTGACACTTAGACGCGAGATTCCCAAAACTGTAAAGTAAAATAAATGAATAAATACAACCAGCTGCATTTCTAACATTATAACATGCGATACTATTGTGTGGGTATACCGAAGAATGCAAACTGCAGTGAATCGTTCAGTTCGATCTTCGTACTGAACCGAACGAAACGATTCGAATCAGCAAAGTGATTCGTAATGCCCATCACTAGTTGCCGACTTCTTATCATTCAAATACGGGTCAGAAGGCGGGGCACTGGGGGTTAAGTGGGGAAGGTGTTGTACGGATGTAAATCAACACAAACTGTGTATTGTAACGGCGACTGCTGAAGGAAGACTCAGGAAAGTTCGCTTTTCCATGATCGCGCTACCAGCTTTACTACAACAAAGCTTATAGACGCAGGGCACAACCAAGAACAGGAGAAACTCACGGGGGTCACTTCTTAGACGTACAAACACAGTCACGGTTACAACACTAATCCACTCAATAACACAAGGGGTGATGGGGAACTGGCACACAAGGAATAATGGGAGACTGAACACACAACAATAACAATGGCAGCCCCCAAGCTTACTTAGCATACGATGTGGCTAAGCTAACATTAATTACTACTGAACTCATTTACACCGTTACAATGTGATGGGATTCTATTTTGATGTCTGACTGGTGTTTTGTTATACGGGACAAGGCAGGGATGGGACGAGACAAATTTGGCCCAAACACGGGACGTCCCGGCTAATAGCCTACGGGACAGCTGGCACCCCTCCTCTCCGGTGGACTGAACATGTTTAGGTGGACTACAGGGTCCTCGTCTCAGCCCTCCTTCCACAGGCAGCATCCACGCGATAGGGTGCCCACGCGGCTGGGCGTGGTCACAGGGTCTTGTTATGAGTTCAAGGGAAGCTAAATTGTATATTCTATATTTTTATTTTATGGCAAAGAATTGCCCAAACGCGCATTTAAAATGAATGTGCATACGAACGTAGATGTAAGAAAACAAGAAAGCCAAGGTAATATAGAGATTAAGCCCCTCGGCGTTTTTGTTGCGTGGTTCGGACATCCTATTTCTGAAGGCTCGCTTCGGTATGCCATTTTGAACTGGAGTAAAGCGCGCTTCTCAGAAACGTCTCCTTTAAATGAAAAGGTCTTTCTGTAATGCCCCCTTTGTAACGCAAGAGGGCGATAGAGGTTCGACGCACCACTCCGTGCGTATTATTTATTTGAGGAGCAAAGGACATGCACGGTAACTGCTGGGCTTTAGTCACGAGAAACAGCGCGATGGCGCTCAAAGCCAAAGTGACAGACACGAAGGTGAGAGTGCTGTTTCCACGCGTGACCGTGAGTAATCGCGCGCACGTGAATCCGTTTTGTGCAGCGCGCGTGCGTTAGTCCTCTTACTGCGAGGGGGGTTGTTGTTATAATTATTATTATTTCGCTATTCGCAATATTAAAAGATGTGAGCTGAGCTCTCCCTCCCCGAATTGCATTTGTTGATTATTATTTCCTGCAGATATTTCTGCAGATAGAAATGTACGCCGTGGATTCGATACGCGCGCTGTGCATTAGGCGTTTGTCTTTGCAGCGTTTGACTCTGCAGTAGGGGGCTTCCGCCGAGCGCGAGTCACCCGATGCTGTAACGCGTCTGGTGTTGCAGAAGTCACTGGTCTGGCAGAAGTCACTGGTCTGGCAGAAGTCACTGGTCTGGCAGAAGTCACTGGTCTGGCAGAAGTCACTGGTCTGGCAGAAGTCACTGGTCTGGCAGAAGTCACTGGTGTTGCAGAAGTCACTGGTCTGGCAGAAGTCACTGGTCTGGCAGAAGTCACTGGTCTGGCAGCGCAACAGGTCCGCGTGCAGCATGGAGCCTCTGGCAGATCGGGACCTCTCCAGCCCAAGACTGGACAGCTGTGACGGATTAAAGTGTCCATTATTGGGAACAATAATAATAATAGTTATGCTCTTACTCTGCTTCGTATTGTGTGGTGTCATTTTAATAGCAGTAGTACTGTATTACTACCAGTGGTTCTGTGTGGCTCAGTAGGTAGAGTGTGGTTCTGTGTGGCTCAGTAGGTAGTGTGGTTCTGTGTGTCTCAGTAGGTAGGCGTGGGTCTGTGTGGCTCAGTAGGTAGAGCGTGGGTCTGTGTGGCTCAGTGGTAGAGCGTGGTTCTGTGTGGCTCAGTAGGTAGAGCGTGGTTCTGTATGGCTCAGTAGGTGAGCGTGGTTCTGTGTGGCTCAGTAGGTAGAGCATGGTTCTGTGTGTCTCAGTAGGTAGAGCGTGGTTCTGTGTGTCTCAGTAGGTAGAGCGTGGTTCTGTGTGTCTCAGTAGGTAGAGCGTGGTTCTGTGTGTCTCAGTAGGTAGAGCGTGGTTCTGTGTGTCTCAGTAGGTAGAGCGTGGTTCTGTGTGGCTCAGTAGGTAGAGTGTGGTTCTGTGTGGCTCAGTAGGTAGAGCGTGGTTCTGTGTGTCTCAGTAGGTAGAGCGTGGTTCTGTGTGGCTCAGTAGGTGAGCGTGGTTCTGTGTGGCTCAGTAGGTAGAGTGTGGTTCTGTGTGGCTCAGTAGGTAGAGCACGGCGTTGGCACCGCTTAGGTTATGGGTTCAATTCCCACTGGGCCACATATATTGAAAAATGTATACATTCACTACTGTAAGTCTCTTAGGATAAAAGCATCTAATAAATGTCATATATGATATTATATGATATTATAGATTATATCCATACATCAGTAGGATTATATATTCAACAATATCGTCTCTTTGTCTCTTCCTAGACCATTCTGCTTCGGTTGGGTCTCTGTCTGGTGATTTTCTACACCCTGTACTTCATGATCGGCAGTGTGTGCTTCGGTGCCTTCAGGTAAGACATGCTGCATTCCTACAGATACAGGGTCAGGGTCAGATGCATTCTGGGAGAACCCCACTTCCTTCGTGAGCTGCTGTCTAATTAGAAAATTTGTGTCGAGCAAAAAAACATGTAACCGAAACTCTTCTTGTTTCATCTTTATCCTCCACCCTCAGCTGCCACCTTCTGTCAACCTTTTGTAGAGATGGAAACCGTGTACGAAAATAAATAAAATATAAATATATATTTATATGCAGTATAGAGAGAGAGAGAGAGAGAGAGAACAGAAAGATGTGTTTTTTAATGTGTTCCATCTCTCAAAGGTCCATACGCTATTATACATATATATTTATATTCTGCACAGGCTGGAAGATTTTGACGGACTCATTCCTTTTGACTTCAGGACGGAACCCACAGAGTCCAGCACTAAATACCTGGGTAATGCCACACATATCACATGTGCCTGGGTAATGCCACACATATCACATGTGCCTGAGTGATGTCACACATATCACATGTGCCTGGGTGATGTCACACATATCACATGTGCCTGGGTGATGTCACACATATCACATGTGCCTGGGTGATGTCACACATATCACATGTGCCTGGGTAATGCCACACATATCACATGTGCCTGGGTAATGCCACACATATCACATGTGCCTGGGTAATGCCACACATATCACATGTGCCTGAGTGATGTCACACATATCACATGTGCCTGGGTGATGTCACACATATCACATGTGCCTGGGTGATGCCACACATATCACATGTGCCCGGGTGATGTCACACATATCACATGTGCCTGGGTAATGTCACACATATCACATGTGCCTGGGTAATGCCACACATATCACATGTGCCTGGGTAATGTCACACATATCACATGTGCCTGGGTAATGCCACACATATCACATGTGCCTGGGTGATGTCACACATATGACATGTGCCCGGGTGATGTCACACATATCACATGTGCCTGGGTGATGTCACACATATCACATGTGCCTGGGTGATGTCCTTCAGGCACTCCAGGCAGATGCATTAAACAGAACGGCTTGTGATTGGCCGGATGACGGTTGCCAGGTTGTAGTGTAACTCTGCTTTACCTGTGAATGGAAATCTCTTCACCGATTGCAGCGGTACAGAGTATAGGAGCAGACCTGCGTGATCAGCACATTTAACACTCTGTAAGCCAGTCCAGTGTTCTAGTTGAAGTCTCTCTCACACACACACACACACACACACACTCACACACAACACACACACACACACACACACACACACACACACACACTCACACACACTCACACACACACACACACACACACACACACACACACACACACACTCACACACTTAATACAAGGTAGGAACAATCATAGTTCATGCAAAAGATCAGTGCAGTAATACAGCGATAGACATCATTGCAGGCAGCTGCATACCATACCTGTAACACCGGGAAGGAAAAGTTTAGTAATTATTATTATTATTATTTTTATTTTTATTAAATGGAGTAAGCAGGGGTATATAGTGTTGAGCAAGTAGGCAGTGGTGATGACAATTACCTAGATGTACAGAGTTCAGTGGTAGTGGAATCTGAAAAGGTGGGTTTTGAGTCTCTTGCGGAAGATCTCAAGTGATTCCGTGGTCCTGACCGATTGCGGAAGGTCGTTCCACCAGCGAGGGGTCAGGACAGAGAAGAGACGAGACCGCGAGGAGCGGCTGCCAGGCGCCCGGAGGGATGGAACAGTCAGTTTGCCAGAGGAGGCGGAGCGGAGGGGTCTGGCTGTGGTGTAGGGAGTGATGAGTGTCTGGAGGTAAGGGGGAACAGTTCCTCTAGCCCAGGGGTCGGCAACCCGTAACACTCAAAGAGCCATTTGGACCCAGTTTCACGGAAAAGAAAACACTGGGAGCCGCATTTTCTGTCGACGGGGGGCTACGCCAAAAGTTTGCGCCCAATTTGCGCCGATTCAATTGGATACTTTTTATTTATTTTCCCAAACCACGCGGAGCCGCAACATAAGGCTGAAAGAGCCGCATGCGGCTCCGGAGCTGCAGGTTGCCGACCCCTGCTCTAGCCGCTTGAAAAGCAAGCACCAGTGACTTGAATCTGATGCGTGCTGCGATGGGGAGCCAGTGCAGAGAGGAGAGTAGAGGGGTGACGTGGGTGAACTTCGGCTGGTTGAGCACCAGGCGAGCAGCAGCATTCTGGACTAGTTGCAGTGGCTTGATGGCACAGACCGGTAAGATCACCAGGGCCTGGAGCAGGAGTTGTGTGGCCTCTTGGCTCATACACACACAAACACACACACTCACACACTCATACACACACATACACACTCATACACACATTCACACACTCATAGACACACTCATACACCACACACACACACACACACTCTCACACACACTCTCACACACACACACTCTCACTCTCACTCTCACACACACACACACACCCACACACACTCACACACACACACACACACACAGAGGGAGGTGTCATAGCTGTCTCTTTGTTTCTCAGTGAATCTTCTCTCCATGGAGTTGACGTTCTTCTGCAGCGGTGTGCTGTTTGCCGCGGTGGTGAAGAGGTGTGTGTGGGACTACGGCCTCACGGTCACCCTGGTGCATGTCCTGCTTACCTCTACAGGTCAGAGTCTCAGTGTGTGTGTGTGTGTGTGTGTGTGTGTGTGTGTGGTGTGTGAGTGTGTGTGTGTGTGTGAGTGTGTGTGTGTG
The DNA here is from genome assembly GCA_029706075.1 of Aldrovandia affinis. Classification (NCBI taxonomy): domain Eukaryota; kingdom Metazoa; phylum Chordata; class Actinopteri; order Notacanthiformes; family Halosauridae; genus Aldrovandia; species Aldrovandia affinis. The sequence continues at coordinate 69,836 of JAINUG010000369.1, read as the reverse complement.
TGTGTGTGTGTGTGTGTGTGTGAGTGTGTGTGTGTGTGTGTGTGTGTGTGGTGTGAGTGTGTGTGAGTGTGTGTGTGTGTGTGTGTGTGTGTGTGTGTGTGTGTGAGTGTGTGAGTGTGAGTGTGTGTGTGTGTAGTGAGTGTGTGTGTGTGTGAGTGTGTGTGTGTGTGAGAGAGAGAGAGTGTGTGTGTGTGAGTGTGTGTGTGTGTGTGTGTGTGTGTGTGTGTGTGTGTGTGTGTATGAGTGTGTGTGAGTGTGTGTGTGTGTGTGTGTGTGTGTGTGAGTGTGTGTGTGTGTGCGTGTGTGAGTGTGTGTGTGTGTTTTGGCATAGTGTCTCTGTCTCTGTTTCAGGTAAAAAGGTCAAAGTGTGTTTCCTCTCTTTGAGTCATGCGGGAGTTTCCTTTGATGTGGCAGTGGTGGCTTGTGCTGTGTGAGTGTGAGTATAAAAGAGTATAACCATAGTCATGAGTTTAACCACTAGGGTATAACCATAGAGTATAACCATAGAGTATAACCACTGGGTATAACCATAGAGTATAACCATAGAGTATAACCATAGAGTATAACCACTGGGTATAACCATAGAGTATAACCACTGGGTATAACCATAGAGTATAACCACTGGGTAGAGAGTATAACCATAGAGTATAACCGTAGAGTATAACCATAGAGTATAACCATAGAGTATAACCATAGAGTATAACCATAGAGTATAACCACTGGGTATAACCATAGAGTATAACCATAGAGTATAACCACAGGGTATAACCATAGAGTATAACCGTAGAGTATAACCATAGAGTATAACCACAGGGTATAACCATAGAGTATAACCACAGGGTATAACCATAGAGTATAACCACAGGGTATAACCATAGAGTATAACCATAGAGTATAACCACTATCGGGAGGGAGTATAGCTATCGGGAGGTTATTTGCTCCATGAAGGGAAATTACTTTTTTAACTTAAAAGGTTTTCATAAAGCTTCTGAATTAAATTGACGCAGATTTGTCTGTGAATGCATCAGATAATGCTAAAATTGTTTGTAACTCAGTGTGTAAAACAGACAGTGTGTAAAACAGACAGTGTGTAAAGCAGACAGTGTGTAAAACAGACAGTGTGTAACTCAGACAGTGTGTAAAACAGACAGTGTGTAAAACAGACAGTGTGTAAAGCAGACAGTGTGTAAAACAGACAGTGTGTAACTCAGACAGTGTGTAACTCAGACAGTGTGTAAAACAGACAGTGTGTAACCCAGACAGTGTGTAACACAGACAGTGTGTAAAACAGACAGTGTGTAAAGCAGACAGTGTGTAAAACAGACAGTGTGTAACTCAGACAGTGTGTAAAACAGACAGTGTAAAAACAGACAGTGTGTAACCCAGACAGTGTGTAAAACAGACAGTGTGTAACTCAGACAGTGTGTAAAGCAGACAGTGTGTAAAACAGACAGTGTGTAACCCAGGCAGTGTGTTTTTCAGTGTGTAAAACAGACAGTGTGTTTTTCTGACAGTGTTTTCTGTGTGTCTGGCAGACAGTGTGTTTTTCTGACAGTGTGTTCTGTGTGTCTGGCAGGCAGTGGCTTGTTCCTGATGGTGTGTAACGGGCAGCTGATTGCACACTTCGCCTGCCAGAGTGACCCCAGTTACCCCACATTCCACAGCTAATGAGCAGGGGGCAAACCAGTACACTGGCAACACGCTTTCATCACTTCCTTAGCAACCCCCCCAGCAACGCCACCGCAGAGTGCAGCCTCCTTGCTGGTTGCCATGGCACCAGCCCTGTTCAGCAGGGGGCTGTGCTGCCCATATAAGGGCATTTCCTTTTGAACATAATTCTGAGTTATCTACCTCAGAGGTGGAATCAAGAGGTTTCCTCCAATCACAGGGCAGCAGGCAATTAAATCAAATCAAAATCAAATCAGATTTATTGTCACGTCACAATTACACAGGTAGAAAGATGAGTGAAATTATTGAGTGCAGAACTCCGCAACAACGCAGTCGTAACAAAGAAATATACAAGATACAAATACAAGAATACAAAATATACAGTTTGGGCAATTTGTTGTGCAATTGTACACAGGAAGTGTCCCTGTTGTGACCAGTGCAGACTCATACTAGGGCTGATATGAGCAAGGTGCACTTGCAGTGGAGAGAATAAACAAAGTCTTTAACAGAAACAGACACAAATGAAGTGTGGGAGTGTGCAGGCAGCAGAGTGGGGCAGTGAGCTGCTCAGCAGCCTGATGGTCTGGGGGGCTGTTGGTCCTGAGAAGCTGTGCTGTGGGCTGTTGGTGCTGGTGCTGATGGTCTGGGGATAGACGCTGTGCTGTGGGCTGTTGGTGCTGGTCCTGATGGTCTGGGGATAGAAGCTGTGCTGTGGGCTGTTGGTGCTGATGGTCTGGGGATAGACGCTGTGCTGTAGGCTGTTGGTGCTGGTCCTGATGGTCTGGGGATAGAAGCTGTGCTGTGGCCTGTTGGTGCTGGTCCTGATGGTCTGGGGATAGACGCTGTGCGCCTGTTGGTGCCTGGTAGCCTGTGTGGGCTGTTGGTGCCTGATGCTGTGATAGACGCTGTGCTGTGGGCTGTTGGTCCTGATGGTTGGGATAGACAGATGGTCTGGGGAGGAGGCTGATGGTCTGGGGACAGTCCGTGGCTCTGGTCACTGGAGTCCTGGATGATCCCCCAGGTCTTGGTCAGACACCGCCTGGCGTAGACGTCCTGGAGGGAGGGGAGCTCACCTCCTGGGACCCACTGGGCCGCACTGGGCCGCACTGGGCCGCACCTCCCTCTGCAGTGGTTTGCGGTGGAGGGCAGTGCAGGTCCCAGGCCAGACCGCATGCTCTCGATGGTGCAGCTGTGGGATGACCTGAGGATGAAGAGGCTCTTTGTGCTTTCGGCATGTGGTCCTTCTGAGGGCTTCGGTGTCCATGATCGGCTCTTTGGTCTGAATGAACGATTCCATTACTAATACTGGAGGAGCACCAATACTATTAATTGGAATCTTTAATCTTGGAATTTAAAACATATATATTTTCTTTTTCTGCAGTTTTTTCTCCCCGTTTCTAGTATCTAATTATACCCTCATTTTCACGTCGATTATTCCCCTCCCTCATATATCTCACGAGCTCGCTGCTGTAGTCCTGAAACCGGCAGTGACATGCAGCAGAGCACCGCCTCCTCCGAGCCAGAACCCGCCAAGCCGTCACCATAACTCCGGTATGTGCACAGAGCCACTCCTATACGCAGCGATCTCGCATCGGCTTCCCTCCCCCCACCCTGGGGCGGACAGCCAATCACCGCCACCCTAGTGGCACTCCCAGCCAGAGCCGACTCTGGCGCGGCCGGTGGGATAGAATCGCAGTGGCCAGCGCGAACGTTGTAACCGCTAGACCACCCGGGAGGCCAATTGCAATCTATTGATCAGAAGATTTATTAGGATGAATCAACAGAATTGCTAAACCCATAACACTCATTAACAATCCTGTAACCCAGTCTGTCAAAATATTTACATTTCAATGACAGGAAATGCATTTAAAAGACAAACAATCGCATGTAATGCCAGAAACAAACAATTGCATGTAATGCCAGAGGTTTTCGTATTAACATGACGATGTCCCCTCCTGTGCGCTGATTTGGGAAGGTGTCTGTTGTGCCCCCAGTTAACCCTCTGAGTCCCACTAATTCTTACTGTACCGCCTCGCTAAAATAACACGATCTCTGTGATCTCTCCTGACCTCCTGGCCATGGAGTCCCGTCCGGCCCACATAGTTCCATCACATCTCCTGCATCGCCAAACAGTGACCACAACACGGGAAACCATGGAAACCAGTACATTAATTACTGGACAGGTAAAGAGGGAATTCCACGGTCTGTAAAGAGCAGGTGGACATGCACACAGATCAGGCAGGACTTGGGATTGAAATGGGAAAGATCGAAATACAATCATCTGCACTTCCATTTTGCTGCTGCTGCTAGTTGAACACTTTTAAAGTAGTGAAGGTCTTTTTAAAAAGCCCTTGTTTTGTATTCTGTGTGCGTTTGCAGCCGTTGTGTGGGAGGGTTGCTACGACTACAGAGGGGATAGGTTTGCAGCCACTGTTGCCTCTAACATCCTGGGCTTTCTTGCAGGAATCATTTACAGAAGCTTTAAACTGAATGTGAACTATAAACCTGCCACAAGCTGCGTTCACCTCACGGGGCTTGGCACTCCTCCCTCAAACACTGACCCCAGACCAGTGATAGCCCCAGTAGCTAATGGGGAAGGTAAATAATTTTTTTTTTGAAAGATTTTGTTTCTGATTTTTAGCCAATTACACCCTCTAGTTATGTCTCTTTTTTTACGCATTATTTAATTAGACGGAACACAAAACAACATGAAGGTGCGCCTCCAGTGTTCAGAGACAACGGAGGGGTAGGGAGAATACTGACAGCGGTGAACACTTGGTTTTGAATGTGGGAATGTTTCTGATATGTAACACCGTTGTATGTTAGTTTTGCTCATATGTATGTGTTACTGTATCATAATTGTGTACGTTTTATGATTATGAATTAGCATTATGTGTTATACTGTTATTAGTATATTAATTCTAATTAAAACTCTAATACATTTTGTTATTAGAGTACCCATCTGGTGGTCAGCCCTTGAATGGACTTCAGTTTAACAGAGTGCATTACACCAAAACAGTTTTAATTCAACTAAACTCTTGTTTTTTTTTTGTGTATTAAGTGAGACACAAGAGGCATATGTCTGAGATGTTCGCCATGTTTACGTGTGATTCTGTGCCTCAGTCTGTCCTCAGAGAGGATTCAGGTGAGGATGGAACATCAGCAAAGTGTCTTACAGTTTTTCCCAATCATTTAAACACGTTTCCTGAAACTATAGCTCAATTTCTCAAAACTCTAAACACAAAACTGAAAAGAGTTAACCATTTTAACAAAACTCCACAAATCTCTTGCAAAATGAAACACTGCACTCAAAACCATGTTCTCTCTTCTCAAAACTGATTCTTTCCACCAAAACGATACACACAGCTTTCATATGAATATCTCTTACAGAACATCAATTAAACACTGGTGTTATACATTTAAAACACTACCATCAAAATACTGTTTATATATGTTTTGGCTTCATGAGGCCATGTTACATATTCAAATGTATAAAATTGTGTAGAAATTGTTTCCTTTTTCTCCTTTTTTAAGGTTTAGGGGTTTTTTGGTCCCAAAATTGCAATTTTATGGTACAGTATAAAGACTGTTGCCATATTGTAATACAATACTGTGAATATATCATATAAATATTGCATTGACACAATCATTGTATCAGAATAGGATACAATGCACATTTGTCTATCCAATGAGCTCCAATTGGGCTAAACTCACAACCCTGCTTCCCAGAGTCATACTGTAAACTTATAGTTGATACTGCAATATTGTTACAGTTCTGAGAATACAGAAATGTTACCTATTTTGGCAAAACTCATCAGTAATTCCACTGATAAGTAAAATGAAAAACACTACAGTAAGAAAATGTTTAGACTGTCTTTCTGGGGATGTAATGATGAAATCAGTGCAAAATACAAAAAAGTAACAAAGCAAATATTTATTTGTTACTGTAAAATACAGTAAAATGTTCAGCTGACTGAACTGACAGCAAAAAAAAAAGTTTTTCGTAGGCCCACAAAAAATAAAAATGTGGTGAAACAGATCTACATGTAAATCAGTCCGCATCCCACCTCTGATCCTGATCAGGCCAGAGGACCTCATCTACATCGCATGCAATGTTCTCCCTGGCCAAGCAGCGGGGGAAAAGCGCCTGGCGTGGCGGATCCACCCCTGGCATGCATCTGCGTGGATGTCGTACATTTTACATTTACATTTTAAGCATTTTGCAGACACTCTTATCCAGAGCGACTCACAGTTTTACATTTCTTTACATACAATCCATTTATACAGCTGGATAGTTTACTGAAGCAATTCAGGTTAAGTACCTTGCTCAAGGGTACAACGGCAGTGCTCTACCTGGGAAACTAACCAGCAATCTGAGTTACAAGTCCAGTTCCCTAACCATTATACTACAATGTTGTCACACGCCTCCTCCATTGCCTGGAGTAGGGCCACACACTCGTGGGGGTTGTGGTCATATACCTTCCACCGCCATGCTGAAAATAATGATTTGATCGGATTTAGAAATGGGGAATATGGTGAGAGGTAGAGAACCGAATGTGGGTTGTTAGCGAACCAGTTGTGGACCAGAGCAGCCCGGTGGAAACTTACATTATCCCAAATTACAATGTAGTTGGGCTGCTCTGGTCCCTCTTCCTGTGGGGGGATGAAGATATTGTTGAGTGCATCAAGGAAGGTTAACAGACGGGCAGTGTTGTAGGGACCAAGTTGGGCATGGTGATGGATGACCCCACGGTGACCAATGGCTGCGCACATGGTCACATTTCCCCCACGCAGGCCAGGGACATCAACGATGGCACGGTTGCCAATGATGTTCCTCCCCTGCCGCCTGGTCCTGGTCAGGTTGAACCCTGCCTCGTCAATGAATATGTATTCAGGTGGAGCAGCACTGGCATCAAGTTCAAGCACTCTCTGAAAAAGAGAAAATGACCATATCAGAAAATGACCAGCTTTCAGACCAGCTATAGGTCTACATACAGGACCAGCTATAGGCCTACATACAGGACCAGCTATAGGCCTACATACAGGACCAGCTATAGGCCCAGGAACACTGAGGTGCATAGTGACATGTCTATACAGAGTACTGAAAGGATGTGGTCAGTTACAGTAACCTGCTGTACTCACTTGCACATGTTGGTAATGTAGCTCCTTCACTCTGTCAGCGTTGCGCTCAAACGGTACGCGATATACCTGTTTCATTCAAAGCTGGTGTTTCTTCAGGACACTATCTATTGTGGACAGGCTGACCTGGTCAATGTTTGGGAAAAGGACATTGTCTTGTATGACTCTGTCTTTAATTTCCCTCAGTGTAATTACATTATTAGCCAACAACATGTTGATTATGGTGGTCTCTTGCGCATCTGTAAATTAACATTTTACATTTGAGGCATTTTAGCAGACACTCTTATCCAGAGCGACCTACAGTTAAACATTTTTATTTTTTTTATTTTTTACATACAATCTATTTATACAGCTGGATATTTTTAGTGAAGCAATTCAGATTAGGTACCTTTAGCTCAAGGGTACAATGGCAGTGCCCTTACCTGGGAATTGAACCTGCAACCTTTGGGTTACAAGCCCAGCTCCCTAACCGGCCTCTGCCACCTCTTGCTGGTCATCTTTCTATTCTGTGAAAAGTATATACAGTATAGGCTACACATATTTAATAAATGTAAGACAAAACAACATTACACTATACATTTCTCTAAGCACTGTAGATATCCATAGAAACCATAAAGTTACATTACTGTAATTACTGTAGAGAGTATAGAAGACTACTGAAGTGGTTACTTACCTATTCTCATCTCTAAATGCCCGGACAAATGAGGCTACCGTGAAGCAGCTCAAATTCGGCTGGACTCGCTGCCCAGCTCTGGTCATTGTTAGGCCATGATTGAGCACATGGTCAACCAAAGTTGGGTGGATTTCATTAGAAATATTGGCGTGTGCCTTCCCCTTCCCCTTCCCCTTCCCCCTTCCCCTCTTCCTCTTCCTCTTCCTCTCTGTTCTCCATGCTGCTCCATTTTTCCCCCAACACAGTAGAGGTCACCTGAGGCCTCTGTTATGCTCCGACACATGATTGAAGTGTTTTGCCAATTGAGTTTGAACAGGTGAGAAGTGAGTAAAACCAATTGGTAATTAGGGTGTGGCATTTTGAAGGCCAGTGTTTTCCAGGTGAACAAAGTGTGCTAAATGATGAGATTTGTGGTTAGACTTTTGCAAAGATGTGATTTAGAATTTCTATTTGAGTGAAAACAATGGAATTGTGCTTAGAGTTTAGCAGTCTGGAGTCTTGTTGTTGATACATGAGCTTCAAGTTTTCAGAATTGTGTGCATAGTTCCATTTTTTGTGTGTCTACAATGGAGAAAAACTGTAACCTCAGGCCTCCTCATGGTCCAGTGGTTACAACGTTTGACGCTGGCCACGGCGACCGGGGTTCGATCCCACCGGCCGCGCCAGAGTCAGCTCTGGCCAGGAGTGCCCCCGAGGGGCGGTGATTAGCTGTCCGCCTCAGGGATGGGGGAGGGAAGCCGATATGAGCTCGCTGCATATAGGAGTGGCTCTGGAGTACTGGAGTCACGATCGACGGCCTGGTGAGTGAGACTACTTCGCCCTATGTCACTGCCGGTCTCAGGGCTATGGCAGCGAACTCGCATTGCGAGGGGGGGGGATTGACTTGAAAGGAGAGGGTGTAATTGGCTACCAAATTGGGAGAAAATAGGATCAAATCAGAAACTTAATTTGGGAGAAAAAAAGTGTCTTAATCTCGGTCTATTGCTCTGCACAGGTGCATTCGTCGTTACCTAATCACACCTATGGCTAATCGCACCTACAGCGCCCCTTTAAAGTCTACACCCAGTCTCAAAAATGTTGCCTTACAGCCTGAAATTAAAACATTAAAATCAGACTTTCTCCACCTTTATTTACACATTTGACACAACTTCAAAGTGAAAAAAATTCTCAACATTTCTGAACATTAATTGAAAATTAAAAACTAGAATGTGTGTAACTTTAAAGGGGCACTGCGTATATATATTTATATATATGCATTTATATATGCACGCATGTCTGTAAGTACATTCATGGCACTGGTTTTTTTCCTTATTTTTTTAACACAAGAGGCCAAACTTGGCTTTAAAAATGAGAATTTAATTTAAAAGGTATTTAATTTAATTTAAAAAAGGTATTTAATTTAATTTAATTTTAATTTAATTTAATTTAAAAGGTATTTAATTTAATTTAATTTAAAAGGTATTTAATTTAATTTAATTTAAAAGGTATTTAATTTTTGTTTAATTTAAAAGGTATTTAACGGTTTCAAGTTGGATCTTTCTTGTGAATATTTTCAGCTTTGTTCTTCAGGTCGAAGGTGTCGCAAAACTTGAATTAGTGTATTTCTACCAATGTACATCAGTGTCGTACTTCGATGTTAAAACGTACATTGCAAATTATCCACTGGGGTTGTGTTCAAGAACACAAATTTATGATTTTGAAAAACATGTTAAGTACACGTGTTAGTTTATTTATTTGACGTATTATACAAATAATATTTTGGCAAAAAACCTGTAGTTTGTATTGGTGCTGATTTGCTCTACAAGAAACCTCCGAGTTTAATTTTGATTTGTAAGTCTGGAGTGCAGTTACTCCGCGCGGCAATAATCACAGACGCGCGAATGCTAGTATGGGGTTCCATTTAATTTGAAAAATAACTAAATCACGGCATCTCTAATACATACAAGTAGCGCCACCTGGTGGGCGCCTGGACTACACCAGCCTTTAAATTATGAGTTAAAGGGTAACTCTATAACGACGTTAAGATATCCCCCCTTGCAGTTATCAAATAAATGACAAAGCCAGGTTCAAAATCAAAAGAAGTGCCAGAGTTTATTACAAGAAGAGCAGGAGATAATTCACCAGCATGCTTGGTTAACTACCCCCTTACTGGGAACGGGGCCGGACCTGTGGTTTGGAGAACAATAGACTTAGACGTTAGTGGAGAATATATTTTTTAATTTAACCTTTATTTAACCAGAAAATAAGTGTGTCCTGGCCAAGACAGGCAGCAAGAAAACAAGTAGTTGCAGACATACAAAACATATAACATATAACAGAATCAAAGTTTAAAAATGGAAAGAGAAGAAAAGAAAAAAAAGTATATATATATTTTTTTAAATAACATAAAAGATATTTACAAGATTTATATGATTTAAAATCACCTCAATCAGAGAAGTGGCAAATGCCAGATTCTCAACTAGGAACTAGTCTACCCACAGAGGCCACCCAAAGTTATTTTTGCCTCAACACCAGCTTATGTGCCGGGCGGACTACAGCAAAATATAAACTAATAAATCAAACAGAATGTAAGGGACCAGCAACCCGTACGAGGCAGAGGGAGTCTGCCAAGATCCCTAAAAATACAAACATTGACGGGTCACATTTAAGGCACCGGTAGCAATGGAAAACATTTCATTTGAATATCCCACAATTAAAATGACCAACGTTTTATTTAATTGAACCGTTAAGAGTTCGTACCTAAGACCCTCTCCTCAACGTCTCACACCAGCGGAACAAGCTCGCTATATTAGAGAGCAAGGCTTAACGGTTCTCCGCTATGAAACATGTAACGTTTTACAAAATAAAAAAACGAAAACACCTACAAGTTTGCTCAACGATTGCAGGACACAACCATAATACAGCACGAGCAATACAGCAATTTATCATTATTGATATTACTCCATTGCTTGTCAGTAGAACATTTTAAAATGCTATGAATGTGAGTGGAGGAGAGGGTGTGCACCCACCCTTTCTTCCCGGCCAGAACCAAAGCGCTCTCCGAAAGGTTCCTACCTCACTCATTTATAATCCACCCCAGTAGGACAATATCGTTAGCAACCACCAGGTGGAGGTGGCACTGTGCCACCGGCTACATCTTGGAACACATTTACACAATATAAAACGACATAGCCGAGAAAACAAATGGTGCATTATACATACGAATTTAAATATTTTGCTGAAAATATATTGAATGTATATGCTACGCAGAACTCTTAACACTAGAAGTGACGATTTCGAAGGAAACTCCGTGGGTTGGGAACGAGCACTTTTCTCTCGGGTAACCAAGGTGGTAATCAAATACAGTTTAAAAATGTTAACATGAGTCTGTAAACCTTTCTGGTACAATTCGTCTCGGTTCTTAACAGGGATTGCCTCGCTACGTTAGACGCCCCTGCGCAGGTATGTCACGTAAAAAAATAATATATAGGCTATTATTTTTGTTTGTTTTTATTTTAAACAGATCATGCTGATTACCCAGGAGGGGGCGGTGTGGCACCTTTCTGTTTCCTGCCAGCCGTGAAACTAAGAGAAGAAGACACGTCACGTGATCTCCTACAGTCGCTTGTGTTCCAAGAGAAACAGCCAGTATTCGCTTCTTTTTTTAAATTCAAGAACAACTCAAACAGGAATATTACAATGCAATATCCGTTGAGCATAATACAAAACAAACAATAGGCTATAAACCCCAATCACCGGTTTCAAACTAATGATACAAGTGCATGTTCTTCGAGTTTTGCTATTATTATATATTATATTATATAATAATGTTACGATATTAGCTCTCGTCCGCTGTAGCTGCTGTGGTCAGGGTCGTGTTCTGTGTGGTTTAATGGCGAGAAGCCAGTTCGGTTACGCCGTATTCAACGTTTATTCACAAGCATAAGACCCCATTTATCACTGTCTGAAAACTAGCCCCTCCAGATGAGCTAGCGATCGGTGCTCTGCCGAAAGGGGGGTCAAAGCTCCAGCGAGTTCGCCTGTGGTTAATCATCTTGGCCAGGGGGGGGTCCCGGGTCCTGGGTCCTGGGTCCTGCGTCCTTATCGTAGCCGGGGTCTCAAGTGGCATGGAGTCCGGGCCTCTCTCCACATATTCGTGCTGTGACTTGGTGTTCACGGTTGTTGGAGTTTGCTGTTATTTGTTGGACGTGGGCTCTGACCTGTGGGTCGCTGCGGAGCTGTATGTTGCCGGCGAGGTGTTCTGGTTCGGGCTCGTGCTCGGGTCGCTGGCCTTGGCGTCCGTCCTGGTGCACACGTTCAGCTGGCTCTGGTTCATATACGACCGGGAGCTGGAAGGCTTCGAGACTCAGACGTCTGCAGAGAAGATCCTTTTCGGGAGAGAAGGCATCTTACAACTCAGCCTGTTGCATGTCTTTCAGCTCGGGGTACTGTTCAGGTGAGGCAACGTTTGCGCTCGTTTAAGTGTCTTAACAGTAGCGAACACAGCCCCCACAGCAGAATGATTAGGCTGTGTATCTGGTCATTGTTTGAGTTACGATGTCGCTAGTGCCTGTTATTGTAGCCAATGTGAATCGCTACATCGCGTAATTTGCTATCTAGCAATTCTAGTCAACCACACAGGAAAAATAACTCGGGCTAACTTATAGACAGTTGTGAAACTTCATTTTCATACTACTACGAATAATAATAATGAATTGTATTTATATAGCACACTTTCAAATGCAGTGCAAATCTCAAGGTGCTTTACAACAGGCGGTTATAAAGGAAATACAAATACCTAAAAACACACGATTAACAGATACCATTAAAAACAACAAAAAGATAACGAAAAGGAGCTAAATGCATACTACCTAGGTTTCCTAAAAATCAGAAAAATGACAGAGAAACTGTAATTTAAATGTTAAAAAGAGGCATAATGGTATGGGTATTCAGTGTGCGGTTCTGTGCGATTGAGCTTTAGTGGATTTCCATATCTATTAGCAGTTGTCGGGGTCATTTCTTATTGGCTATAAAAATGCTTAAATATGTTCAACTACGCAAATGTGTTTATTTTCATGCTACATGTTATGTACAGGCCAGCCCGTTTTGTCATGACTGAAGTCTGCTCTGAGTGTGTCAGACATGTCCTGCGATCGTCGGCGGTCCCCAGTGAACTACAGACGGGCAGACGTGTCTCCGGGAGAAACAGAGTTCTTAAAGTAAATGATTCCGGGAGCAGTGGGGTGCTCACAGCAGGACTTTGTGGAAATTGGGACGGACCCGCGGTGAATTGGCCATGCTTTGTTACAGAAGAGCTGTGGATCCTAAAACATGCCTGTTGTATAGTCCTCGGGCAGGTGGTGCGTCGCAGATTACTGTGGCTGCGTTTCGTAAACCGCTGTACACACCAATGCTGGTATATCGGACCACAGTAAAACATTTTCACCACCGTCTGCACCTTACGTTATCAAAAAATGTCAAATGAAACAAAGGCTTGTGCTGATTAAATAATTAAGAACAGAAGTTGGCCGTCCTTGTTCCGCACCCGTTTGAGGGCAGCATCATGTGTGTACCTTGTACACCTTTTCCACCGTGGTCACCATGGAGTCTTTATTATCAGGGTGGTGTGGAGGGGTTATGTGCTCTGACCCTGCTAATAACCCTACCCTGCTGTACGGAGCCCTACCCAAACCTGCAGTGTGCAGTGTGCAGTGTTGTGTGTTTATAGTGTTGTGTGTTTAGAGTGTGCAGTGTTGTGTGTTTACAGTGTGCAGTATTGTGTGTTGTGCGTTTACAGTGTTGTGCGTTTATAGTGTTGTGTGTTTAGAGTGTGCAGTGTTGTGTGTTTATAGTGTGCAGTGTTGTGTGTTTATAGTGTGCAGTGTTGTGTGTTTATAGTGTGCAGTGTTTATAGTGTGCAGTGTTGTGTGTTTATAGTGTGCAGTGTTGTGTGTTTATAGTGTGCAGTGTTGTGTGTTTATAGTGTGCAGTGTTGTGTGTTTAGAGTGTGCAGTGTTGTGTGTTTATAGTGTGCAGTGTTGTGTGTTTAGAGTGTGCAGTGTTGTGTGTTTACAGTGTGCAGTGTTGTGTGTTTACAGTGTTGTGTGTTTATGTAGCGGATGGGCTCACGTGAGCGCCCGCTGCAGAGTGACGTGGATAAGAGTGCGATTAGTTCCCGGAGTTAGGGACTTGAGTCTTTAGCTCGGCGAGCTTAATCGCTCTCTTGTCGCGTCAGAGATCCCTCGGTTCGAAACTCGCTGCGGGCAGAACCAACACCGTCACATAAGCATAACTATTCAATCATTTATAGTGTGCAGTGTTGTTGTGTGCAGTGTTGTTGTGCAGTGTAGGCAGGCAGTGTAGTATAATGGTTAGGGAGCTGGGCTTGTAACGTTAAGGTTGCAGGTTCAATTCCCAGGTGGGACACTGCCGTTGTACCCTTGAGCTAAAGGTACTTAACCTGAATTGCTTCAGTTAATATCCAGCTGTATAAATGGATTGTAAAGAAATGTAAACTCTAAGTCGCTCTGGATAAGCGTCTGCTAAATGCCTGTAATGTAATGTAATAATGTAATGTGTTGTTGTGTAATAACTCTGGTGTATAACTCTGGTGAATAACTCTGGTGAATAACTCTGGTGTATAACTCTGGTGAATAGCTCTGGTGTATAACTCTGGTGAATAGCTCTGGTGTATAACTCTGGTGTATAACTCTGGTGTATAACTCTGGTGTATAACTCTGTGGTCCGCAGGCACCTGTCAGCCGTGGAGCTGGGCCTCTGCGTTTGGTGGTTTGGGAAGAAGCGGCTCTGCGTTTGGTGGTTTGGGAAGCTCACCATCCTGCTGTGCATCCTGCTCCACACCAACCAGGCCCGCACCATGCAGTGTGAGTACATTTACCTGCTGTGCTTCCTGCTCCGTGAGCCATGACCTCAGCATGCATTTACCTGCTGTCTTCCTGCTCCACCCCAACCAGAGGCTGCTTCTGCAGTGTGAGTAGCTGTGCTTCCCACCCCAACCAGGCTCACCATCCTGCTGTGCTTCCTGCTCCACACCAACCAGGCCCGCACCATGCAGTGTGAGTACATTTACCTGCTGCTGCACACCAACCAGGCCTGCAGTGTCCACCTGCCCAACCAGGCCCGCACCATGCAGTGTGAGTACATTTACCTGCTGTGCTTCCTGCTCCACCCCAACCAGGCCCGCACCATGCAGTGTGAGTACATTTACCTGCTGTGCTTCCTGCTCCACCCCAACCAGGCCCGCACCATGCAGTGTGAGTACATTTACCTGCTGTGCTTCCTGCTCCACCATGCCAACCAGGCCCCCCCGCACCATGCAGTGTGAGCCCTGCACATGCAGTGTGAGTACATTTACCTGCTGTGCTTCCAGGCCCGCTCCACCTGCTGTGCTTCCTGCTCCACCCCAACCAGGCCCGCACCATGCAGTGTGAGTACATTTTACACTACAGGTGTGAGTATTTACCTGACGCTCTTATCCAGAGGCCCGACCATGCAGTGTGAGTTTTTACATTTTATCTTTCCACATACAATCCCATTTATACAGCTGGATATTTTACTGAAGCAATTCAGGTTAAGTACCTTTAGCTCAAGGGTACAACAGCGGTGCTCCACCTGGGAATTGAACCTGCAGCCTCTTGAGTTACAAGCCCAGCTCCCTAACCATTACACTACACTGCCAGCCTGAGTACCTATACCACCTCACCTGTACCTGCCCTCACATCACCTGTACCTGCCCACACAGCGGACAGCCAAGCAGGGCCGGTCTGGTAGAGACGGGTTTAGAACCGCGTCCCTGACAGGTAGCGCACACCATGGCTGTGTTTGAAACCGTTCACTCGTTCACTCATTCCCTATTCCCTATATAGTGTTCCCTATGTAGTGTTCCATGTAGTAGACGATTAAACTGTTTTCGGACACTACACTGAACGTCATTTGCGTAAAAAAAAAAAAGGGCTGATAAAATGCGGTGCATTAGACCGCTACACTCTCTGCCGCCCCACCCTCAACTATTGTACTATTATTTTAATCCTCTTTTGGGTTGCCAGAGTACGTAATGCCTAATGAGTCTCATGCCTCCGGTTTAAAGTCTAACAAGCAAACGCTAGCAACCACCGCAGGGTGGCTAAAAGGAACTTTTGACTTTCACTTGGAATTAAAAGACCGCTGTTTTGTTGTTGTAATGTCAAGGACATGTTATTAAAGCGACATTAGAGCTGCTGTGCTAATTGATGTGAGTTGGAATGTTTCTGTGTGGGCTGGAGGGGTGACATGTTACTTTCAGCCGTTCCACTTCCTAAGAGCTGTATTCTGCTGCCAGCTTGGTATCCAACGGTAGTCAACGGAGAAAATGTCAACGGCCTTTTAAATGTTTTTTTTCTTCTTCAGCAGATGGATACAAAGCAATGCAGATTACGTCGTGCCACAACTTGACAAAGTTTGGTGCCCGTAGATGTAGGGGTAGATGGAACGCAGAAACCAAACTTCACACGTTAAACTTCATACGTTATATAATTTTACACGTTAATGTGTACTTTTTACGTGAATCGCCCGATTCCTGACGAAAAGGTTTAGCTTATCAGCAAATAACTCAAGGAACATCTCCCAGGTATTTCAACGTTTTAATGGTTATTTTCGTCAATATGATGAAGGAAAGTTCGCGTCTCACAGGAAGTTAATGATTTCCAGAACGTCGCTTAGTCACGGAAGTCCGGTTGCTAGGGGTATTGTGTTTATAAGGAGGTGCCAGCTTGACTTTCCCAGTGTAGTTATCATGTATCATATGCAGACTATTTATCAGACATTAAAGCTTAGCCAAATGTCCATCTACTGTTTAATACGTTTGGTCTTCTTTACACTGGGAGCCATTTTAAAACAGATCTCTGATGTCACAGTTTTATGCGCGTTTCCTGGTCTAAGGTGCACCTGGTGCGTGTGTGATTAAAGTACATCTCTCTCTCTCTCTCTCTCCTTCCATCTTCCCCCTCTCTCTCTCTCTCTCTCTCTCCCCCCTCTCTCTCTCCTTTCATCCTCCCCTCCCTCCTCTCTCTCTCTCTCTCTCCTTTCATCCTCCCCCTCTCTCTCTCTCTCTCTTCTTCCATCCTCCCCCTCTCTCTCTCTCTTCCCCCTTTCTTTCTCTCTCTCTCTCTCCCCCCCCTCTCTCTCTCTCTCCTTCCATCCTCCCCTCCCTCTCTCTCTCTCTTCTCTTCCCCCTCTCTCTCTCTCCTTCCATCCTCCCCCCTCTCTCTCTCTCTCTCCCCCTCTCTTTCTCTCTCTCTCTCTCTCTTCCCCCCTCTCTCTCCCTTCCATCCTCCCCCTCTCTCTTTTCCCCCCCTCTCTCCCTCTCTCTCTCTCCTTCCATCCTCCCCCTCCCTCTCTCTCAATTTTTTCTCAATTCAATTCAAATGCTTTATTGGCATGACTGTATGGTTACAATATTGCCAAAGCAATTCAAACAAACATTTAAATAAAATAACATGACAAATAACACAACATAAACAACAACAACATAATTAATGTCAGTAAAAAAGATAGGAAGTTATTTTGAATCTTCTTATTGACATTCTCCTCACTGTTTGTCCCTCAGGTTGTGACATGCTGTCACATACTTGGTGGCTAAATGTGCTCCATGCCCCTCTCCTAATAGAATTAGCATTTCTTTATTGTTGTCCAATTGGGTAAAATTAGGGATTAATAAATCAAATGTGTTAAAATATTCTATTCTAATGTTATTGAATTTTTCACAATTCAAGAGGAAGTGTATCTCTGTCTCTACCTCACCTGTCATGCAGTGACCACATATTCTTTCTTCTCTTGGTAGCCAGGATTTCTTGTGTCTACCTTTCTCTATGGCTAGACT
>JAINUG010000369.1:0-47500 GCA_029706075.1 Aldrovandia affinis | reverse complement strand
CCGAACGGCAGCTTACTGTACTGTTTAATGAGACCTCACACAGTGCAGACCTTGTTCATTACTGTACTGTTTAATGAGACCTCACACAGTGCAGACCTTGTTCATTACTGTACTGTTTAATGAGACCTCACACAGTGCAGACCTTGTTCATTACTGTACTGTTTAATGAGACCTCACACAGTGCAGACCTTGTTCATTGTTTGTGCGCCATATTGTTACAATGTATGTGTTTTTGTTCATGTTCAATGATTGATTATGGATAATATGATTATTAATTCATGGAATTTTCATGGAGTTAAGGAAGGAAGATTCTGCCCTGCTGTCCTGTCTCTGAACGATTTGCTCAGGACAGGTTAACCCTCTGTTGTAAGCGCCATGGGATCTTTTATGACCACAGAGAGTCAGGACCTTGGTTTTTACCATCCCATCCGAATGACGGACATGTAGTCCTGTGGGATCGAACCCACAGCCTTGGCGTTGCCAGTGCCATGCTCTACCCACTGAGCTACGGGACTACTTTGACAGGATGGAATGGCATTATATGTTTGCACTGTTGAGACGATTTGGATTTGGTTCTCCCTTTATCGACATGATACATATACTGTATAACTCCCCAACTGCCTGCCTTTCCACAGGAGAGATGATGTCCTCCCAGTTCCCTCTGTCAAGGGACACAAGACAGGGCTGTCCCATAAGTCCTGATCTTTTCCCCCCTCACTCGAACCTCTAGTACAGACAGTCCAACAGTGAGTCCATTTCCCCTATTGTAGTAAAGGGCACTAAGCATCATATTTCTTTGTATGCGAATGATGTGCTGTTGTATCTGTCAGACTTGGATTATTCTCTTCATGATGCTCTGCAGCTTTTTGAGTTATTTTTCTGGATATAAAATTAATTGGACAAAATCAGTGTTGTTGCCGCTCAATGTAGAATCTATGCATCCTACAATAACACACCTGTCAACTACTTTACCCTGTAAAGAACTGACATACTTTGTTGTCATAATATCAAAGAGCCTATCAGTAATTTAAAAAACTAAACTATGGTAGTATGTTAACTCAAATTAAGACTGTTTTCAATAGATGGTCATCACTTTGGGTCACACTGCATGGTAGAATTTCCACAATGAAAATAAATTTGTCTTACTTTTTTGTTCTCCATGTTACCTCTTGCCCTCCCTTACAAGTATATCAACCAATTGAATACTTTGTGCTCCAAATTTATTTGGAATGCAAAGCGTTCCATTACATTACATTACAGGCATTTGGCAGACGCTCTTATCCAGAGCGACGTACAACAAAGTGTTAACCGTAGTCAAGAACAGTTTAGCTGAAAGCCACCCTAGTGGGAAGTACAGTTCCTGGGTGCTAGGAGCAACCACATAGTTAAACTAGGACCCTGTAGGTAAATCTGTAGCCACAATTCAGAGGTAGCAATAACACACCTGTCAACTGGGATCTGGGATCCGGTTGGTTACTTTACAGCCCCCTAAATCTGCTGGGGGTCTTGCCCGACCAAATTTCAGTACTATTACTGGGCCTTTAAACTATGAGCTATGCAGGTATGGTTTCATCCTGAAAGCTGTATGTCCTGGCGTCCTATTGAAAGTGAGTTATCTAAACCATGTCTTTTGCAATATTTACAATTTTCTTAAACAGAAGTTTTTCCTCTCTGTGTATGGGCAATATTATTACTAACACTGCAAATATGGGAAAGTGTTTGTAAACGTTTGAATCTTCCAGCTACACATGACCTCCTATCTGGCAGTTCTCACTTCTTACAGGCTAGCGCCCCCTTGTGTGCTCCCAATGGTCGACATGCAATATACAGTATGTACTTTAAAGCATTTAAAGCATAAAGGGGGGGAGAAGAATCACACGCATAACAAAACACAATAAAGTGCATATTATATCATTTAGTTATTAATTTAATTATTACATTTATAATGTAAATGTGACTCAACTCAACTCAACTTCTTTTAAATGCAGCTTTCTTTTTTTTGGCAGTCTTGGAGTCTTCTGCTGTAGCCTATCATCATTGGGTCTTTCCCCCTTTTCAAAGAAGCTCTCCAGCAATGTTTGTTTTTTACTCATTTTTGCTAGGGTTAGCTTGTGGGCTTAATTTATTGGTGCATGGAAAAAAGAGGCACAGACGGAAGTGGTCATTTTTCAAAATAAAACACCCTGCAGACTGCGATAGTCAATAAAATGGAAATAAAATTAAAATTAAAACGTTTTTATTCTTTTCTGTGCGGCCCGGTACTGGTCCGCGGCCCGGTAATTGGGGACCCCTGCTTTAAAGGATATGTTTAGTGGTGCTGGTCTACTCTACTGGTTCTGCACTGTCCTGAGGTGCTTCTGCTGGTGGATGACTCTAAATTGAATTTACCTTTAAAATCCAGGAAAATTCTGCTTGCAGGATTAACTCGTTTTTAATCGTAGTTTTGTGTTTATTATCATTTGGTTCTCTGTGGCTCGGTTGTTAGAGCACAGCGTTGGCGACGCTTAGGTTGTGGGTTCAATCCCCACTGGGGCCACATATACTGAAAATGTATCCATTCACTACTGTAAATTGCTTTGGATAAAAGCGTCTGCTAAATGGCATATATTATTTGTATTGTTCATATTTTTGTATGTACTGCACTGCACTGCACTTTTGGAAGTTCATTCGTCACTGGACACAGACTTTTTCTCAATTTACCAGCACTGTGGCGTTGCTACAGACGGGAGTAATCAGTCACGGCGCGGTAAAAAATATTCCCAATCCTAATCCAGTATTTAGACTGGAAGAAAGGTGGTGTGCAAATGAAACTGATCGAGGTAAAAAAAACACCCAATGAGACGGCAGAAAACCATTGCGCAATACACCAATGAAACATTGGGGAAAAACAATTTGGAACCAGTTGTCTGTTGAGTCACTGAAGGGGCTTCTATTAGTGCAATCCAATTTCAAAGAAACTTCTTGCAAAGACTTTCATGCTTATTTGATGAGCAATCGGAAACTGCTGGGAAAGATCAGCTCTTCAGAAAAATATGGACGGGAAGACTGAAAACTAAAAATTGAAGAATAATTCTCTTTTTCTTTTTGTTAAATTAACATTTGTTTTTGAGGCTATTATTCTATTATTATTACATTCTATTAGAGATAATTTAAGCCTAAGACTTGTTATAGAGAGATATTATTTTGTTACATAGCTGAACTTTCTATTCATTTTGTACAGAAGAGGCATACTTTAAATAAATACATAACAATTACAAAGCATCCTTTGAGTAAACTTTGAGTATCTTTGTGTCCTCTTTTCTGGGAAGCAAAATGTGGTCCACCTAGGTTAATAATAATACTGTAAGCGAAAATTGTGACAACGACTAATTAAAGATACATTTGAAGGCATAATTTCACATTCTTGGACGTGCATTTTGCGTTCCACGTGCTGTTTTTGTAGTCTTTTCACACGAGGGACGGAGATAAGGAAGGGATGTGTCCCTTACGCATTGGGCACTTGCTTGTTGAGTGAGGCATAGATCTGCTACGTCCAGCTAGCTGTATTTCCTACTGAATTCCGCCACAAGCATACACAACGAACAGCTTGATCATTCAATTACAAACAGATTACGAAGGACACACAAGCTTCCGTCAGATACAACACGCCCGGCAGTGGCATGGTGAGTCCCGAAGCAGAGAGGCCCATAACCCAGAGGTCGAAGCATCGAAACCATCCTATGCTTAGCGTTTGTTTGAATGGTATCCCTTAGCTCGCCCTCTCATATTTAAAACATAAAGCTTGTGTGGAAATGTAACTCGATTTTAATAATGCGCTACCTCTAGATAAAGGGCTCTGTTTATCGCTATAGAGACGACCGTGTTGCAGACGGTGTTCAATCTGAGCTGGCCTGAATGGGTGTCGGCGTCTCCCGTGACAAGATGGCGCTGTGAATGCCGAGAAAAAGACCGCTTGGTTGTTTTGTAACTTATTCCTCGCTGACTTCTTCTGCCTATTCGGAGGGACGTACAGTAGGGGAGCCCGGGGGCAGTTGTAACACTTTCTGCTTTTCACAGCATTACTCAAAGACCACTTGAGCTGTACCAGTCAATTTTTATGTAGAAAAACGTCTACTAATTGTTTATAGCCTTTAATGGTCTCTACAGACAACATTTGGGTCACAATATTGATTTTAACACAATAAATCATATGTTGCATTTGCCCCCACGCACAGGGAACCTTGACTGACTCCTAGCTCTCTGGCCTACTGGGCAGTGCCCATAGACACACTGGTGTCGGAGAGTGGCTTCATTGTTCAGGGCCTTTGTGACAAAGCCTTCTTCAGGAAGATGAAGAGGGCCGCCATCTTCATCAGCACCAGCAGGTAAGGCACCAGATCCCTCTGCAGCTGAGCTTGCTTCACCACTCTGTTCTGACCCTTTCAGTGTGGCTTGCGGCCCTGAGGTAGCTTCCTGCCTTGTGTGTCCTGCCTGAGTCTCATTCTCTAGTTTTGTGTCATCTCATTTTTATTGAAATGTCTCTTCACACCCTCTTTTAACCTCACATATAATACAGATTCCTTAATAAAAGAGTTAGCTCATCTCCAAATAATTCAAACAACAAACCCCAACCACTTTTTTAAAGACTCTCACTTTCTTCAACAGGGTAAAGTAAAGCTTGCGACCCATTGAAAATGAATGGTTTTGAAGCGGAGATGCATCCCAGGAGTTGCCCCCGAAGGGCTAGAATGGGGATGCCCAGAACCTCTTGGCTGCTTTTCCTTGTTTTCCTTTTTGACATTATATATTGTGAGATGACCACTGTTCTGTACCTAGCCCCATCTCCTCACGCACTGAGTTTCATTCCATTTGTTCAGAGAGAGTCTCATTCTCTACAACCCACCTCTAGTTTTGTGTCATCTCATTTTTATTGAAATGTTTCTTCACACCCTCTTTTAACCTCACATATAATTAAATAACTCACTATAAAAGGGCTTTATAATCGTTCTCTGTAACAAGAGGAATAATATGTACAATTAAGCTGTTCAGCCAAGTAATGAGGGGAAGAAAATCTGTTTGGGGGAAAAAACACAATAGGTCAGAACAGTCATGAACACAAATCTGGGGGAAAGACTCAGTGACATCATTTCCTGATCACCTGACCAGGCCCTATATAAACGTTTCAAAATGAGTAAAACTACAATTAAATCACTGCTTAGAAAATAGTGCCCAGTACTGTGGACTTTTTTTTGGTGTTAGGAAAACAAAACATTAAACTCACGATCTATCAACTATGACACATAAAACACCGTTAACAAAGAAATACACAAATGTACAATACCCTTTTTTCCCCAGAAGACTGGAAAGTTTGCTGTATTTACACATCTAGGCGTACGGGGGAAGTAGTTTGAACCTTTGAATTAAGTTTCGTTTTTACACCTATCCTGACTTTACAGGCAAATATCAGTTCTTCTGTCAAATGCAACTTCAGTGAGGAGGAGGAAGAGTGAGGTGATTAGAGGTTTCCAACCCAAGGCTTCTAGTCTTTAGGATGTTGAAGGCCTCTCAATGTTCCATTCTCAAAATCTGTTTTCCAAAAGACACAAAGCATCAGGTAACCAAAGACACGTCCACGGGTCTTAAAAAGGCATACAATTCCCTCCACACGAAAGGCTGGCTGTGCAAAAGAGACCACTGCCAGGTTTTTTTTTTTTCTGGTTTTTATGTACTGTTGCTCAGTCATATTTTGACAAAGGGGTTAAAAAATTGAAACTGTATCAAAAAATGTTTCAACTAATGAAGGAGAGCCATGGTGATAAATATCCAGGGAGGATGTGTGTCAGGAAAGGGGAGCGAGACCTTGATCAAGTCCACGGGTACAAAAAAATACAATTCTAATTTAGAATTACAACTCTAAGCAACATCATTACAAAAACCAGAAAGGCAAAGTGCCAACAGCCTGTAATTATGGCCCCATTTCTAAGCGTCTATCGAAGACATTTTTTGAGAATTTAAAAATGCTCGAATAAAAAGGTGCTTCACGTTTGACCTACTACCATATAACCAATCGTGTGTTTTTTAGGCTCATCTTGGCCAACTTGGCAAGACATCTCTTTTGGTAAACAGTGTATGACTCCGACCCAAACACCACCACTTTTCATACCTATTCACTCAGTGCTCATTATGCGATCGACTGCATCCCACGAGCCAACGGGGTGACACTGGGGCCCAGTGCAGTTGGGCTGGTCAGAGGAGAGAACTGGGCAGGTTGAACTGGGCAGGTTGAACTGGGCAGGTTGAACTGGGCAGGTGGCTGTTCTGGCGTAGGGCTTCTCGCCCGAGTGCACGTGGATGTGCTTCTTGCAGTCCGTCAGCGTCAGGAAGGTCTTGCAGCAGATCTTGCAGGCATACTTCCCTCCACCACCAGGACGCTGTGCTCCGACAGCGCCTTCTTGCACTTGGAGAGAACCCCCCCCTCCCCCCTCCTCCCCAGGGCTGGGGGTTCTGTATCCGGGTCAATTCATCAAAGCAGCATCATGATCCGTCAGTGCCGTGCAATATGGACGCTATTGTAGGAGGCAAATGCTAGCGCTAACGCAGATGATTTTTTCTTCTTCCATAAATAGGGCCCTATGATTGTTCAAATGCAATATTTTCGGGGGGAACACTTCTTATAGACAATAATTTAGACAAATGCTATAGCCTCGCCCACACCCCAGTCACAAGACTGTATTTTTCCATCTCTGAGACAACCTCGGTAATCTTTTTCTGCAGGGCCGCTCTGACTGTGCCGGCTAACTAGCTCACAGCTTGCCACCTATCTCTTTTGGCACAGCTTCACACAAAGTGCAAGCGTGAGACTTTTTGAGAGACTCAAGTTCAGAAACAGAATTTCTCTATCAGTCTTTTCACAGAAACACAACGCCTCAACTACGAATTCACATCAGATACACATCCGTCTCTGTGTGCCCACGGCCAGACGCCGGTAACTTATTGGACTCTTATCAAAAACAACGCCCTTTTAAAATAGCAAAACTAGAGTTGGTTAATATTATTTTAAAGGGGTTACTTTGTGATCTCGCGTTGTTATAAAAAACATTTTCTTCTTTTGAGCTAATGGGCGCTTTATATCGCGGTCACTGTAACAAAAATAAAACATTCAGTTCTACAATTAATAATTAATCACTATAATTACAAATATTCCCCTTACCATCCTCACCTCAATTATAAGGAAACAATAGTGTTAGTTTCTCATAAAAAAGTGGGAATGAGCCTTTGGGTCATGCGCTGGCCCGTTTCTGTTTGAAATAAACATAAACATGAATGAAATCGTTGATCTTTAAGGTTGCCATTGACAGCGTATGTAGACACTGTCCCTGCAGAAACACAGGGGGAGGGGCAGGGAGGGAGGGAGGGAGGGAGGGAGGGAGGGAGGGAGGGAGGGAGGGAGGGAGCGGCAGATCGGCATGTGGACTTTCAGTTTCTCTTTTCGAAGTTAACGCTCGGAGTGAGATAAGGGGTTGAAGTTCTCCTGATCGTCAGAACTCGGCGGACTCTGGCGCTATGCGGACCACGCGGCCCTTCTCGTATCCCGCAGTGGACTTCCTGATGACCCTGCTGGGGCTGGGCCTGTTTGTGCTGGACGTGGTTCTGGACTTGGTTCTGCTTGCGTCCCTCTGCCGGATCGGAGAGTTCTACCTGCTGACGGTGTTGGCGGTGTTGCTGCTGGTGTCGTCGGTGCTGGTGCAGGTGTTCAGCTGGCTGTGGTACCGCTACGACACCGACAGGCCCAGGACCTCAGCCGAGGCCTGGGTAGAGCGCGCCGGATTACTGGGGCTCTGCCACGTCCTGCAGCTCGCCGTCTTCCTCAGGTGAGTCTCTCTCTCCCTGCCCACTGGCTGGTCTCTCTCTCAGGTCTCAGGTGAGTCTCAGGTCTCTTCCTCAGGTGAGTCTCAGCCTCTCTCTCTCAGGTGAGTCTCTCTCTCCCTGCCCACTGGCTGGTCTCTCTCTCAGGCTGGTCTCTTCCTCAGGTGAGTCTCCCCTCTCTCTCCTCACTGGCTGGTCTCTCCTCACTGGCTGGTCTGGTCTCTCTCTCAGGTCTCAGGCTGGTCTCTCTCTCAGGTGAGTCTCTCTCTCAGGCCTCAGGTGAGTCTCCTCTCTCTCCTCACTGGCTGGTCTCTCTCTCAGGTGAGTCTCTCTCTCAGGTCTCAGGTGAGGCTCTCCTCTCTCTCTGCTCACTGGCTGTTGCTATAGCACAGGATTACCAGTCAAATATGAAAGAAGCTTAGTCAGGACTTTCTTCATACACATATCTGGTCATTTCCTGAATAATTACTCAACATGATGTGGTGTGCATGTAAGAAAGAGAGGGCTATTTCTGTGCCAGCGCTAAGCGGCGTTATGCCCTAGCGTTGGCGAATTGCCAGTTTCATCTGTCGCAAACTGAATATTCTGCCAAGTTTGGCAATTTCGTGATGTGAAAACACTTTCTTTTAACAATGTAGGTCTCAAAATATAAAATCAAATCATGAAAATAACAAATTCATGTGCACCTCGTTTTCCCCCTCTGATTTGTGTGCCAACTTTTCCGTACCTTCCACACAAGCAAATCGCTCTCCTCTTTTGAGAAGCGCTCCTGGCGCAGCCACGCAAAACTGTCATCCATGTCAGGAAATTGCCAATTTGCTATAGCATTAGCGCACTGGTATTTAAAGGGATGGAAAATAGGTGTTCTGATTGGCCATTATGAAACCAAACCCCCACCACACCCACATGTATGTTTTTGAAGTTAATCCAACCTCTTTTACAACTGCGCCGGAGGTGCGCTATCGTCCTAAATCACAAAATTACCGAAATTGCGTTAGACACGCCCTAAAGCGCCACTGTCCTCACTTTGTGTCTGCGTTACCGACACCGTCCTGATTCACCAAATTAGGGCCCAGAGTGTGAGTATAGTCTGTGTGTGTGTGTGTGTGTGTGTGTGTGTGTGTGTGTGTGTGTGTGTGTGTGTGTGTGTGTGTGTGTGAGAGAGAGAGAGAGAGAGAGAGAGAGAGAGAGAGAGAGAGAGAGAGAGAGAGAGAGATTGTGTGTATACTCGGTGTGTTTGTAAGAGAGAGTGCGTGTGAGTATATTCAGTGTGTGTGTGTGTGTGTGTGTATGTGTGTATGTGTGTAAGAGAGAGTGAGAGAGTATATACTTGGTGTGTGTGTGTGTGTGTGTGTGTGTGTGTGTGTGTGTGTGTGTGTGTGTGTGTGTGTGTAAGAGAGAGAGAGAGAGAGAGAGAGAGAGAGAGAGAGAGAGAGAGAGTGTGTATACTCGGTGTGTTTGTAAGAGAGAGTGCGTGTGAGTATATTCAGTGTGTGTGTGTGTGTGTGTGTGTGTGTGAGTGAGAGAGTATATACTTGGTATGTGTGTGTGTGTGTGTGTGTAAGAGAGAGTCAGAGAGTGACTGTCAGTCACACTGTCCCTCAAACACTCTCTCACTCAAACAACTCAAACACTCTCTCACTCAAACACTCTCTCACTCAAACACTCTCTCGCTCAAACACTCTCTCGCTCCGTCACTCTCTCGCTCAAACACGTTCTCGCCGCCCCTGCTCCAGGTATGCCGCTCTGGTGGAGACGGCGCTGCGGAGCTTCGGGGACAGACGGACAGACCTGGACCTGGAGGGCGTGTCCGTGTACCTGACCCATGACCTGAACATGCTACGGCTGTTTGAGACCTTCTTCGAGAGCGCCCCCCAGCTGCTGCTCATGGTACTGATCATAATCCGGCAGCAGGAGGCGGGGCTTCTGACAGGTGAGCTGAACACACCTCCCAGGCCAGCTGCAGTGGATTTCCTCTCCAGCCAAAAAAACGGTTAAATGTCAAAGTCTGTCATCCTTGTTCTTTGTTATTCATTTATTTGCACACTAGCTTAAAACAGGACATAACAGAATAATAAAAGAAATATATATAATCACATAAACAGCAGGATGGGGCTCGAGACCCAGAGGCGCTGATATGGGGCCTCACCCTCCTCAGTGAAAACAAAGCAAACAGGCAACCAAAATAAAACAAGCAACAAGCAACAACAAAACCAAACACAGTCAGACAAATAATAAGAAGACATTATGCTATAAAATAAAATAAAAAAGAAAGCAAACATACAAAACCCTTTGCACTGAGATGTTATACATCTCAAAGGGTAATGACATAAAAGTAAAAAGGTCATTTTTCATTGCAAGCTGATAGAAAAGATGTGAACTTTTTAACTGTTGTATGTACCCTAACTGTTGTCATTTTACATTTACATTACATTTGGGCATTTAGCAGATGCTCTTATCCAGAGCGACTCATGTTAACTGGTGCGGTTTGTCTCACTGGTGTGTTGACTGTAAGCAGTGAAATGAGTTCAGGTTTGAACGTTGCTCTTGTCCTCCCGTCAGTGGCGAAGGCGGTAGGTTCGGCAGCCTCCATCTCCTGGACGGTGTTGATGTACCACCGCTCTCTGCGCTCCTTCCTGGTGGATAAGACTCAGCAGAGCTACGCCTCCTCTGCGCTCTACTTCCTGTGGAACCTGCTGCTGATCGCTCCGCGCGTGGCCGCCCTGGCGCTGCTGGGCTCCGCCCTGCCCTGCCTCGTCCCCGCCCACTTCCTGTGCCTGTGGCTGCCGCTGTTCCTGTGGGCGTGGCTGCAGAGGACGGACTTCATGGACAGCGTCGGGGGGGAGTGGCTTTACCGCGGCGCCGTCGCCCTCGTTTGGTACTTCAGCTGGTTCAGCGTGGCGGAGGGGGAGCCGGGGCGGAGCCTCATCTACCACGCCTTCATGGCGGCAGACGGCGCGCTCCTCCTGGCGGTGTGGTGGACGCTCAGAGACGACGAGCCCGCCGTGTTTCTGGCTGCGATCCCGCTGAGCTACATCCTGGGCTTGCTGCTGAAGGCCCTCTACTACAGACACGCCCACCCCAGCCTCGCCCGGCTGCAGGCTCCGCCCCCCGACGCCACAGCCCGCCTCATCGCGCACGAAAACGACGAGGTGGACTCCCTCCCGCAACCGCCAGTCAGCGACCGCTGCATAGAGGCTCCTCCCCCCCCGACCGTCCAACCAAACAAGAGGATGAGGCGCCTGGCCACCAACTTCTACTCTTAGAGGCAGGGTCCCTGCGACGGCTGATGGAGTAAATTATATAATAATATTATATATAATTATTCTGAGGATGTTAATGGGGTCTGGTTCTCTTTGTGAGAGGATGGGGAGAGCAGACTCTCGCACTGTAAAGTACCTTAGCAACCAAGGCACTATATTACATTTACATGACATTCAGCAGACGCTCTTACCCAGAGACTTACAGTTTACATTTCTTTACATACAATCCATTTATCCAGCTGGATATTTTACTGAAGCAATTCAGGTGAAGTACCTTTAGCTCAAGGGTACAACGGCAGTGCCCCCACCTGGGGATCGAGCCTGCAGCTCTAAGTTGGAAGCCCAGCCATTATAGCGCCCTGCCGCCCATTGTGTACTACATGCTCCACTGCGTACATCCACAGCGTTAGCATGAAGCTGCCTTCAGCAGCCACACTGCTGCTCCCACACTGCTGCTCCCACACTGCTGCTCCCACACTGCTGCTCCCACACTGCTGCTCCCACACTGCTGCTCCCACAGTGTGGCTCCCACAGTGTGACTCCCACAGTGTGACTCCCACAGTGTGACTCCCACACTGCTGCTCCCACAGCCCGTTCTGCTGCAGTGTGGCTCAGATTTGATCCCATTTTCTCCCAATTTAGTAGCCTTACGCCCCCTCCTCGTATTGTGAGTTTGCTGCCGTAGCCCTGAGACCGACAGTGACAAAGGTTATGTACTGAGCTGGCACTCGCCAAGCCGTCCACTGTAACCGCTACACAGAGCCACTCCTATACACAGCGAGCTCATATCGGCTTCCATCCCCCCTCCCTAGTGGCACTCCCGGCCAGAGTCGACTCTGGCCCGGCCAGTGGAATTGAACCCCAGTCGCAGTGGGCAGCGTTGAACGTTGTAACCGCTAGACCACCCGGGAGGCCAACTAATTGATCTTTTTATCAAGAAATATTGTCAGAGTTTGACCGTTGATTCTGGAAGACTGATGCATGCTTTTAGTATGAGCAGGCTTGATTACTGTCATGGCCTCCTGTCTGGTGTGCAGAAAAATGCGATTGGCCAGCTACAGAATGCAACACCAAGTCCCTGCATTGGTTGCCTGTTCATTTTAGAATAGATTTTAAGATCCTCTTGCTAGTTTTTAAATCACTATTTCTCTGCCCGGCAGATCCCTTAGATCTTTTCACTGTTCCAAAGGCCAGAGTAAAAACACAGGAGAGACAGCCTTCAGTTATCACCCCCCCTGGAGAGTTTTTCTCCCTGTTTAGTCGCCAATTGAACCCTCTATTTATTTAGATTCGCCCCCTCCCCTCACGAGCCCGCCGCCCGTCCTCAGGGCAAAGCCAATGACCCGAGGCCGGCGATGATCCACCTCCTCCGAGACGGAACTTCGCCCACCTGCTCTTTAGGAACGCCTTACTCCCGGCCTCCCGCATGGTCTAGTGGTTTCAACGTCCGACGCTGGTCACGGTGACCGGGGTTCGATTCCCACCAGGGGCGGCAATTGGCTGTCCGCCCCAGGGAGGGGGGAGGGAAGCCGACAGGACGTTCGCTGCGCACAGGAGTGGCTCTGGGGTGCCGGAGTTACGGTCGACAGCTTGACGAGTGCCGTCTCAGAGGAGACGATGCTTCGCCTTTGTCACTGCCGGTCACAGGACTACGGCAGCGAACTACGAGGGAGGGGATTGACCTGAAAATAGTGGGAGTAATTGGCTACCAAATTGGGAGAAAAATGGGAGAAAATCAGAAACTTTTTAAATTTTTTTTAAAGGAACGCCCTACTGCTCCTCGGCAAGCTTGGGTCGACTTGCCCTCCCCCGGGGCGGACAGACAAACGCCCAGCCAGAGTCGGACTGACACAGTCGGGTTTCGAACCGCTACTGAAATAGGCAGCTCACCCTCGCAAAGCACCAGTCGATGCGAGTGCATTACACCACTACACTATCCAAGGCCCCTTTCCGTGGACATTTTTAAAAGAAGTCTTAAGACACATCTTTTTAGCACTGCTCTTACCTAAGGTGCCTTTAAGTAATTTTATAATTGTATTATTATTATTATTGTTATTTCTTTATTTATACTATTTTTTTATTTACCTTTTTATTCTCTTTTGTTTTACTGTCTTTTTAATCTATGTCCATTCGTCTCACACTGTTTCTTTAGTTATGATCCCACCTTGTTTCCTACTTTACATTTTCATTTTTACCTTTTAAGCATTTAGCAGACGCTCTTATCCAGAGTGACTTACAAGATGTGCATTAATACAGTAATACAGTGATAGACATCATTGCAGGCAGCTGCGTACCATACCTGTAACACTGGGAAGGAAAAGGTTAGTAATTTAAGGTTATTTTTTTTTTTTTTTTGTCAAAATATAAAAATTAAAAATGTATTATTAATATGAGTAGGTAGGGATACATATACAGGAAGTGTTGAGCAAGTAGGCCGAGGTGATGACAATAGGGTAGATGTACAGAATTCAGTGGTAGTGGAGTCTGAACAGGCTCTTCTTCTTACATTGCGTTGCAGCTGTTGTATGAAATGTGCTCTACAAATAAAGTTTATTTTATTATCATTCGAGATTGTGCCCTTGCTCCCGAAGTGCAAACATTTTGGACTTTGGAACAGGGCTGACCACCCTGGCGGAACCAATGGGATCGCAGTGGGCGTGTCTCTCTTGAGAGGCGAAATCAATTCAACATGGAGGAGGAACTTGTGTTGTGTGCGCGCGACTTCCCCAAACTCTCCAACACGAGTCTCAAACTCTCCAATACGAGTCTCAAACTCTACTGAGACCCGGAGAAAGGCGTTAGCTTGGCGACATGCTTCTAGCCAAGTTGGTATATTAGGTTTGTAGCAACAACAAATACTGTATATTAGTAAAATAGTAGCACAACTATTCAGCTAGTTTGACATGTGATATGCAGCTTATACATTAGAGTTGGGTTCACTCTCAGGAAACGAAGCTACAGCTGATGTACAGTCAAGTCCAGAATTATTGGCACACTTGATGACAATTACCAAATAAGATTGTAGAACATAAATTATGTCATTAGAGATATACTATAATTTTGTGGAAAATATATTTCCTGTTATTACATAATGAGAGCAATGACAGAATTTAATGTTTTGTTTTGTTTACCTTTTTGCTGTACTGAGTGGTGTACTTTTTCTCACGTGTTTGTGCGTGTACTTTGTATTGTTTGTTTTTATACACTATATACGTTTTTATTTTGTAGTTTATTGGGGACAGGTGTTGGAAATTAGCCTCTGGCTATAAACACTTAATGCAATGCAGCTGATGCTTGTTTTGTTTAACTTCGTAACAATGTTTCTTTCTATGACCCTGTCCAATAACGCAAATAAGTAAATTATATGGAATAGAAATGAGAAGCGATTTTAATGCGTCAGGTGTGATGGGTCCATCTAAGATTTCCCTGAATTCCGATCTTTGTGAACTGCATGCTTTGGTTAGTTATGGTATCATGTTGACATGCGGATTTCGTTCATTCTTGTGTCTCCTCAAGGGGAGATTCGCTCTGGCACTTTCCCGGAGAGAGAATAAGGAACAGAGCAGAGATTAGGGGAACTGGCCTTTCAGCCAATCACACAGCACGGCCTTTCAGCCAATCACACAGCACGGCCTTTCAGCCAATCACACAGCACGGCCTTTCAGCCAATCACACAGCACCGGCCTTTCAGCCAATCACACAGCACCGGCCGCTCCTCTCTCCGGAAGTACGATATAAACTGAGCTTCTTTAAGGCTAGCGTTGCAGCGCCATCTAGTGGAATACTTTCGTCGTGCTTGTGAGTTCGAACCCGACTGCTGCGTGATTAGAAATAAACTAAATAAAACTCCGCAACACTGCGTCTCTTGCAAACTTATTTTTTAAAATCAATTAAAAAATATAAATGTAAAAATGAGGCTAAAGTTTCATACTGTTTGGCATACTGTGAAACTGCGGAATGACATATTCGCTGGTCTTTGGGGGCTTAGCAGTTTTGATTAGTAACTGGCTTAAATGAGAATGCATGAGTGTAACTTAACTATAATAAAAGCCTGTTATTTGATTGTTTTATTAAGTAAAAACTATTCATTTATTTGAATAAACAATACGATTTATTATCATGGTGATAACAGTTAATCGAGGATGTATATATTTTTACAATCTGAACCTTTCACAAAGTTCCCATGATGCAACTTAATGCCAAATTAAAACAATTCCCACCAATCATATCAGTTCGTGTTGTTTTGTTTTTATGCGTCGTTCCAGAAAAATACGACAAAGTGTGTGTGTGTGTGTATTAATGAGTGTGTGTGTTTGAGTCTGTGTATTACTGAGTGTGTGTGTGTTTGAGTCTGTGTGTGTGTGTGTGTGTGTGTGTGTGTTTGGGTCTGTGTGTATTAATGAATGTGTGTGTGTGTGTGTGTGTGTGTGTGTGTGTGTGTGTGTGTGTGTGTGTGTGTGTACGAACCGCGCGGTGAGGCGCTTCTGCGTTTTAAATCTTTCTCACACGCGATTGTGCTGAATCACGTTTCTCTCCCCTCCTCTACAGCGATGAGGCTAAAGACAGAACCGTTATGATGGATACCGTGTCAGAGGCGTGCACTGTGTGTTTGAAACAGTTATTTGCAGTTGTAAATGCAAAATGGCCGATAACGATGTATCAGATCAACAGCTCTAGCTCTTACTGTATGCGCTTAGATGCATCGCGTACAGACATGTCAACTTAAATACAAAGTTATATCAATAGACATGACAAGGTAGCGATTTCAAAGCGACTTATCTTATGTGACATACCTTACTACGATACGAAAGTTTGACAAAGTTGTAAAAATGGCACCATAAATGACTCATTAATAGTTATTATAGTGATAAGTGTCTATTGCGTATGTCAGCTCCAATGTCCCGTGTCGCTGGCGCTTGTTCGGTTTACTCGCTGATTTCCGGGTGAGAGAAGCCGCGCGCACCCGGTAGCCGCTTCTCCCCGGTGTTCCTTTGTTCGCCGGTGTTTGTTTGGATCCGTTGCGTTTGCCTGTCTTAAACTATTCGTGATTCGTTTTTTTACTTTTTGGGTAACTGGTCTTAACTCTGCGATATTCCCTTACTGGAAATGAGCTGGGACTCTTTCATTGCTGCTGCCCTGCCCTACCAACCCTTCATACTCCGGAGACCACGGCGCTACTAACACTTCCCCTCGATCTCCTGATCATCGGCTTATCCTGTCTCCTGCGAACCTTTGGATTTCTCTCACGAACCAGCGACCTTCTGTGCACCTGCCTGCCGGAGCCCTCTCCGTGTGTCCCGGACCCTATTCGCCGCTGATGGTGAGTGCGTCTCCGCTCCTCTCGGGTAACGCACAGGGTCTTGCAGGGCAGCCTAGGTCTGGATAACGTGTTTATGGCTGTGCTTGGATTGCTGATTGAACAAGTCGCTGTAAAGTCTACCTGCCCGACGCGGGTCCTCTCTCTAGTACAAATAGCGAGTGAGCCTCCACTCCCTCTAGTTTAGTGGACCAAGTTGTTGTTCGTGGGTCTGTGTAACGTAGGTATGGCTGTGGCACAGCGGGGCAGATGGCGTGGTCTGAAAGCACTTGGTTCTCTTGGATTTATACCACGGGCTGTCATGCGGTCTCTTGGATTTATTGCGCGGTTGCTTTGGTGTTTCGGACTGTTATTTATTTTCCATAAGCACACGCTCGGGATGGCGTTAAAACACTCATCCTCTCAGCTTTTAAAAGTGAGCTCCATAAATCGTTTAGACTCATCGCTGCATGTGGTCTGTGTCGCGAGCTTGGGATCAATCAGATCAGATCGCGCAGACTTGGGTTGGGACTGCTTTGCTTCAGTGTGAGAAGTTTGCTTCGGAAAATGGATTTAATCAGAACTTGGACTCTACAAACCGATCTGGATATTTTTATAATCAATGAATCATGGCTAAATCTGTTTGTGTGAAATCTATTTGTACTGTGTCTGTTTTAATCTCCACATCTCATCTGTCCCAGACCAGTTTGATTGCTTAGCACTGAATGTTCGGGTGGGTTGTGCTAATGTCACGGTTGTGGTTGTGTATCGACCCCCTAATGCTCTCCCCTGTGCTATAGTCAATCTCTCTAGTGTATTATCTACATTTCAACATGCTGATCATGGGTGCTTTCAATCTGGATTGGTTATCACGAGTTTCTGATGATTTCAAGGTGATTTGCGATTATCTAAATCTCACGCGATTAATTTCTGAGCCCACGCGACCTAATAAAACCCCCACAAAGTCTACTTTAATTGATGTTATTTTAACAAATATTCCACATAAGTATCGTCCCAGCGGAGTTTTCCCGCTTGATATCAGTGATCGTTGCCCTGTTGCTTGTATTCTGATCAAATCCAGTTGAATCTTGGCTCTCTTGTTTCTAATGTAAAGCCTACTTCGAGAAACCTTGGTGTGACTTTTGATCCCCATCTCAATTTTAACCAACATGCAAAAACGTTAGTTCAGTCATGCTGTCACCAGCTAAGAACTATTTCTAAAAGAAAGTCATTCTTGTGTCTAAAGACACTGAGAAAATTAGACCTGCTTTCCTCTAGGTTAGATTATTGTAATTCCCTGTATACATGTTTGAGCCGTCAAACTCTGGCCCGGCTCCAATTAGTACAAAACTCAGCGGCTAGGCTGCTAACCAGGGCAGATAGGAGATCTCACTTTACCCCAATCTTGGCTTCTTTGCACTGGCTCCCAGTTGAGTTTAGAATTGATTTTAAAATGGTTTTATTTGTCTTATTTGAATCTTTTTTTGTGAAGCACTTTGTGCTGTATTGCTGGAAAGGTGCTGTATAAATAAATAAATAAAATATTCGAGATGTAAAATCTATAAAAGCTCCAGCCCGTTTCATTACTAAAATAAATGTAAAAAATTCTGTGATCAGGGATTTATGCATGATTTCTTTTGAAGTGATATTGATTGTGTCGCACATATCCTCTCTCTTTTATCCTATCCCTGATTAGCTTTTCACTTTCCCTTTCATACCCACGCACTTTCTCTCTTTGCGTTCCTCCCCTTCTAGCTATGCACGTGTCTGCCTGATCTCCCAGGTAGTTTATTGTATATTTGTTTGTATGTTTCCCAGTCCGTGTCTTTCGTTTCCCCTCGTAATTAGATTACGATTCCCATTGTTTTCACCTGCGTTTCCTAACTCTCTCTCCTCCCAGTCACACCTGTTTCCCATTGTGTTCCCTGTGTCTGCCTGTATATATGTTCAGTGTTTTCATCCTTCCGTGTCAGTACGTTGATTCTTATTCCCTGAGCCTACTTTTCCGAAGCCAGTGTATACAGATTTTTCCGAGACTACCCTTCTGATTACGACCCTGAGTTTGCCTAGCGATTTTGTTTGTTTGCCTTTCTGCCTTCCTGTTCAACGACCTTTTGCCTGCCTGTTATCGACTTCTCTTTGCCTCGCGTTTTTGTACCTCCGATTCTCTGACTCCTGGTTGTGATCCCTGCCTTCCAATAAACTACTCTTCTGCCTAATCCCTGATCTGCGTCTGGGTCCTTACCACGGTCGTCACAGGACGTACTGACCACGATGGACCCAGCAGATCCAGACCAGTTCCGCTTCGCTCTCGAGCAGCAAGGTGCCATGCTCGGACGACATCAAGACCATCTTGAGAGGGTCACACAACATCTGCAGTCTCTCAGCTCCGGCTTGGCGGAACTTAACCTGACGCTGCGAGCTCCGACTCATAACCCTGCACCTCAGCATGCCGCTGCTCCACCTCAACCCGAGTCTTCCCCTGCGCCGGTGCGCGAACCCACGCCTGCCTCCTCCTGAGAGGTACGCAGGTGAACCGGGGGTTGTCGTGCGTTCTGACGCAGTGCCAGCTGATATTTCGACTACAGCCATCCACGTTTCCCAGCGAGATCTCCCGGGTTGCCTACGTCATCACTCAACTGACCGGGTCGTGCCAAGACCTGGGCTACCTCCGCGTGGGAGGGTTCTTTCCCTACTGCCAGAGTTTTGGTCTGTTTTCCGAGGAGATGAGGAGGGTCTTCGATCGGTCCAAACAGGGTCATGAAGCTGCTCGGGAGATGCTCTACCTGCGCCAGCAGGGAAGGTCGGCGTCTGACTACGCCATCCACTTCCAGACTTTGGCTAACTCCTGTGGCTGGGGAAAGAAGGCGCTGTACGACGCATTCATCTTTGGGCTTTCTGAACATCTCAAGGACGAGATCCTGACACGTGACCTACCTGAGTCCTTCGATGATCTTATCAGCCTGGCCATCCGAGTTGACTCCAGGCTTCAGGAGCATCGCCGTTGGCATAGTTCCAGGGTTGTTCCCGGGCCTGGGACGGCCGGTTTCAGGTCGCCGGTCAGAGCGTATAACCATCCCAAAGCAGCTCCTTCAGCTATCCCGGATCCAGAACCCATGGAGCTGGATCGGCTCGACTTTCCCGTCAGGAGCGGGCCCGCAGGTTGGCTACTAGATCCTGTCTTTACTGCGGGAGTCTGGGCACTTCATTTCCGGTTGTCCGTAGTAAGCCAACACCACTAGTTAAGAGAGGAGCACTAGTGGGTGTCATTCCGATCGAACGCTCCTCCAAACAACGGACCTGCCTGCCGGTTACCATCGAGTGGGAGGGTCAGAGGTGAGACCTCCGCGCTCATTGACTCGGGCGCTGAGGAGAGCTTCCTGGACGCTGGTGTGGCTAAGAGATGGGGGTTCCGGTCTCCAGGCTTTCACGCCTCTGGTGGCCAACTCACTGAACGGGCAAACTCTCGCCCACATAACGCATACCAGCTCTCCTTTAACGTTGCTCACCTCCGGCAATCATCAGGAGAGGATAAGGTTGTATATCATC
Organism: Aldrovandia affinis; assembly: GCA_029706075.1. Taxonomy (NCBI): domain Eukaryota; kingdom Metazoa; phylum Chordata; class Actinopteri; order Notacanthiformes; family Halosauridae; genus Aldrovandia; species Aldrovandia affinis. The sequence goes on along the minus strand of JAINUG010000369.1, from coordinate 27,547 downwards.
GATTCTCCTCACTCACCTATTGTTCTTGGCCATCCCTGGTTGGTGAAGCATAATCCGTCATTGGAATGGAGCAGTCACAAGATTGTGGGTTGGAGCCCTCAATGTCTTTCTCAATGCCTGCAGCAAGCCCATACGTCTGTTCCGAGTCCCCTGTTTTCTGTTCCGAGTCCCCGAGAGAAGGAACCTGACCTGTCTGTCTTCCCTTCTGAGTACCTGGACCTCAAGGAGGTCTTCCAAGTCCCGAGCCACCTGCCTGCCTCCCCACCGTCCCTATGATTGCGCCATCGAACTCCTGTCTGGCGCTACCCCTCCTAGGGGGCGCCTGTTTTCCTTGTCCCGTCCCGAGACTGAGGCTATGAATGCCTACCTACAGGAGTCATTGATCGCTGGCATCATTCGGCCATCTTCATCACCCGCTGGAGCGGGGTTCTTCTTCGTGGGTAAGAAGGATGGTTCTCTTCCCCTGCATTGACTACCGGTCTCTCAATGACATTACTGTCAAGAATCGCTACCCTCTCCCCCCTCATGGCATCAGCATTCGAACAACTTCAAGGGGCCACTGTCTTCACGACTGGACCTGCGCAACGCCTACCACCTGGTGCGCATTCGTGAGGGGGATGAGTGGAAGACTGCGTTCAATACTCCTACAGGTCACTGGGAGTACCTCGTTATGCCGTTTGGGTTAACCAATGCCCCTGCCGTTTTCCAGGCATTGATCAACGATGTTCTCAGGGATTTCATTAACCAGTTTGTGTTCGTCTACCTGGATGACATCCTTATCTTCTCTAAGGATATGGACGAACATGTCACTCAGGTCCGCAAAGTTCTCCAGCGCCTCCTCGAGAACAGGCTCTATGTGAAGCCTGAGAAATGTGACTTTCATTGTCACACCACCACCTTCCTGGGCTACGTCATCTCGGCTGGGAGCATCCAAATGGATCCTCAGAAAATCAAGGCTGTCTTGGACTGGCCCCAACCAGAGACTCGTAAGGAGTTACAACGCTTTGGGTTTCGCCAACTTTTACAGAAGGTTCATAAGAAATTACAGTACCATTGCTGCTCCACTCACCGCCCTCACTTCCATTAAGATCCGTTTTCACTGGAACCCTCAAGAAACCGCTTTCCGGTTACTCAAACAACGCTTCACATCCGACCCTATTCTCATCCATCCTGATCCCACCGCCCAGTTTATCGTCGAGGTCGACGCCTCCAACATTGGGGCAGGAGCCATCCTTTCCCAACGCTCTGCTGAGGATAAAAGGTTCATCCCTGCGCCTATTCCCATCGTCTCAGTCCTACGGAGCAGAACTACGACATTGGCAATAGGGAGCTGCTCGCGGTCAAGCTCGCTCTGGAGGAGTGGAGGCACTGGCTGGAGGGCTGGGGTTCCTTTTCTGGTCTGGACGGACCATAAGAACTTGGAGTATCTACAGACTGCCAAGAGACTTAATTCCCGCCAGGCTCGGTGGTCTCTTCTTTCGAGATTCAATTTTGTCCTTTCTTATCGACCGGGATCCAAGAATACTAAACCTGATGCTCTGTCTCGTCGATTCAACCCATTTCCAGAGTTTACGTTCCTGACACCATCTTGCCACAACAGTGCTCGATCAACAACGTTCAACCGCATTGAGGGCTACGGCACGTTCCGCCTTGAGGGCGAGGCCGGTCCCAGTTGCTGTCCCTCTAACCGCCTCTTCGTGCCTAGTTCTGTCCGATCCCAGGTGCTTCAGTGGGGTCACTCTTCTCGTCTATCATGTCATCCGGGCATAAACAGAACACTGACTTTTATCCAGAGACGCTTTGGTGGCCTGCCATGGTCCAAGATGTTAGGAGGTTTATTTCTGCCTGCTCTGTCTGTGCCCAGAATAAGGTTTCCCATCAGCATCCCTCTGGTTTGTTACAGCCCCCTACCCATCCTCACCGCCCCTTGGTCTCACATAGCACTTGACTTCATTACCGGTTTACCCCTCCAACAGCAACACCACCATTATGACTGTAGTCGATCGATTTTCTAAGTCTGTACATTTTATTCCCTTTACCTAAACTTCCTCCGCCAAAGAAACAGCCACACTCATTATCCAACACGTTTTTTCGTTTACATGGCATCCCTAATAATATTGTTTCCGACAGAGGTCCCCAGTTTATCGCCAAGTTTTGGAAGGCTTTTGTTTTCTTGTTGGTTCATCTGTCAGTCTTTCCTCCGGTTTCATCCCCAATCTAATGGCCAGACAGAGCGGGCTAATCAGGTCATTGAGACTGTTCTCGCTGCCTATGCTCTCGAAATCCCTCCTCATGGAGCCAACAACTTCCCTGGGCAGAGTATGCCATCAACTCCCAAACCTCCTCCTCATCTCATTTGTCCCCTTTTGAATGTTCCCTGGGTTACCAACCACCTTTGTTTCCCAGCCAGGAGGAGGAGGTGGGAGTTCCCTCTGCTCAGTGCTTCATCCGCCGTTGTCGCCGCACCTGAACCTCACACGCCGCAACCTTCTCCGAGCCAGTGCCCGTATGAAGGAGACTGCGGACAAGAGACGCTCAAGGCCCCTGTTACCACGTTGGGCAGCGGGTCTGGCTTGTCCACCAGAGACATTCCCCTCAAGGTCGACCATCGTAAACTCGCCCGATTTATTGGTCCATTCCCCATTTCCAAAATTATCAGTCCCACTGCTGTTGTGTTGAAATTACCCCATACTATGCGTCGTATTCATCCCACCTTCATGTTTCCCCGCCTCAAACCCCTTGTAACCCACCCTTTGTGTCCCGCCCCTGAGCCACCCCCCACCCCCGTCTTATTGATGGTGGAGATGCCTACACGGTCCGCAAGTTGTTGGACGTTCGTCGCCGGGGCCGTGGTCTTCAATACCTTGTGGATTGGGAGGGCTACGGCCCCGAGGAAAGAAGTTGGGTCCCATCCCGGTTCATCTTGGACAAGACTCTTATCCGAGACTTTCAAGTTACTAGGCCTGTCTGAATTTCTGTCCAGTGTTTTGACCCGTGCCTGTCTGACATCCTGCTCTGTGTTTTGCCCCTTGCCTGTCTGAGATCCTGCTCCGTGTTTTGCCTCTTGCCTGTCTGAGATCCTGCTCTGTGTTTTGCCCTTGCCTGTCTGAGATCCTGCTCTGTGTTTTGCCCCTTGCCTGTCTGAGATCCTGCTCCTTGTTTTGCCCCTTGCCTGTCTGAGATCCTCCTCCTTGTTTTGCCCCTGAGTTCCTGCTCTGTGTTTTGACCCTTGCCGGCCTGGCTTTCCTCTGCTTCTTCTTGTTTGTTCATCTGTTTTTTGTGTCCCTCCTGTTTAAACGCCAAGAGGCGTTTTCTTGGGGGTCCTGTTATATTCTGAGTATCTGTTCTGTTGTTTTTGTACTTTGTTTATCTTTCTTCGAGTCATGTTTCGTTCACGTCTGTTATCCCCGTCTGTTATTGTTCCTGATCCACTCCTTGTCTTGTCATTCACTTCGGAGTTTACATTTCGGGATTTCAATCTTCGCTTATTTCTCGTTTTTCTTCCTTCCTACTTTCTTGATCGCACTTTGTATATATTAGTTAGGTGTGTACAGTACTAACTAACTAATCTACTAACGTTAGGGATTTAGATTAGGTTACTAACACTACTAATCACTAATTATCTCACGCTTCAAACTTTCGTTCATTCTCTCTCTTTATCCTATCCCTGATTAGCTTTTCACTTTCCCTTTCATACGCACGCACTTTCTCTCTTTGCGTTCCCCTTCTAGCTATGCACGTGTCTGCCTGATCTCCCAGGTCGTTTATTGTATATTTGTTTGTATGTTTCCCAGTCCGTGTCTTTCGTTTCCCCTCGTAATTAGATTACGATTCCCATTGTTTTCACCTGTGTTTCCTAACTCTCTCTCCTCCCAGTCACACCTGTTTCCCATTGTGTTCCCTGTGTCTGCCTGTATATATGTTCAGTGTTTTCATCCTTCCGTGTCAGTACGTTGATTCTTATTCCCTGAGCCTACTTTTCCGAAGCCAGTGTATACAGATTTTTCCGAGACTACCCTTCTGATTACGACCCGAGTTTGCCTAGCGATTTTGTTTGTTTGCCTTTCTGCCTTCCTGTTCAACGACCTTTTGCCTGCCTGTTATCGACTTCTCTTTGCCTCGCGTTTTTGTACCTCCGATTCTCTGACTCCTGGTTGTGATCCCTGCCTTCCAATAAACTACTCTTCTGCCTAATCCCTGATCTGCGTCTGGGTCCTTACCACGGTCGTCTGGGGCGTACTGACACGATGGACCCAGCAGATCCAGACCAGTTCCGCTTCGCTCTCGAGCAGCAAGGTGCCATGCTCGGGCGACATCAAGACCATCTTGAGAGGGTCACACAACATCTGCAGTCTCTCAGCTCCGGCTTGGCGGAACTTAACCTGGCGCTGCGAGCTCCGACTCTTAACCCTGCACCTCAGCATGCCGCTGCTCCACAACCCGAGTCTTCCCCTGCGCCGGTGCGCGAACCACGTCTGCCTCCTCCTGAGAGGTACGCAGGTGAACCGGGGGTTGTCGTGCGTTCCTGACGCAGTGCCAGCTGATATTTCGACTACAGCCATCCACGTTTCCCAGCGAGATCTCCCGGGTTGCCTCGTCATCACTCAACTGACCGGTCGTGCCAAGACCTGGGCTACCTCCCGCGTGGGAGGGTTCTTTCCCCTACTGCCAGAGTTTTGGTCTGTTTTCCGAGGAGATGAGGAGGTCTTCGATCGGTCCAAACAGGGTCATGAAGCTGCTCGGGAGATGCTCTACCTACGCCAGGAGGGAAGGTCGGCGTCTGACTACGCCATCCACTTCCAGACTTTGGCTAACTCCTGTGGCTGGGGAAAGAAGGCGCTGTACGACGCATTCATCTTTGGGCTTTCTGAACATCTCAGGGCCGAGATCCTGACACGTGACCTACCTGAGTCCTTGATGATCTTATCAGCCTGGCCATCCGAGTTGACTCCAGGCTTCAGGAGCATCGCCGTTGGCATAGTTCCAGGGTTGTTCCCGGGCCTGGGGCGGCCGGTTTCAGGTCGCCCGGTCAGAGCGTATAACCATCCCAAAGCAGCTCCTTCAGCTATCCGGATCCAGAACCCATGGAGCTGGATCGGGCTCACTTTCCCGTCAGGAGCGGGCCCGCAGGTTGGCTACTAGATCCTGTCTTTACTGCGGGGAGTCTGGGCACTTCATTTCCGGCTGTCCGGTAAAAGCCAACACCCACTAGTTAAGAGAGGAGCACTAGTGGGTGTCATTCCATCGAACGCTCCTCCAAACAACGGACCTGCCTGCCGGTTACCATCGAGTGGGAGGGTCAGAGGTGAGAGACCTCCGCGCTCATTGACTCGGGCGCTGAGGAGAGCTTCCTGGACGCTGGTGTGGCTAAGAGATGGGGGGTTCCGGTCTCCAGGCTTTCACGCCCTCTGGTGGCCAACTCACTGAACGGGCAAACTCTCGCCCACATAACGCATACCAGCTCTCCTTTGGCGTTGCTCACCTCCGGCAATCATCAGGAGAGGATAAGGTTGTATATCATCGATTCTCCTCACTCACCTATTGTTCTTGGCCATCCCTGGTTGGTGAAGCATAATCCGTCATTGGAATGGAGCAGTCACAAGATTGTGGGTTGGAGCCCTCAATGTCTTTCTCAATGCCTGCAGCAAGCCCATACGTCTGTTCCGAGTCCCCTGTTTTCTGTTCCGAGTCCCTGATTTCGAGAACCTGACCTGTCTGTCTTCCCTTCTGAGTACCTGGACCTCAAGGAGGTCTTCTCCAAGTCCCGAGCCACCTGCCTGCCTCCCCACCGTCCCTATGATTGCGCCATCGAACTCCTGTCTGGCGCTACCCCTCCTAGGGGGCGCCTGTTTTCCTTGTCCCGTCCGAGACTGAGGCTATGAATGCCTACCTACAGGAGTCATTGATCGCTGGCATCATTCGGCCATCTTCATCACCCGCTGGAGCGGGGTTCTTCTTCGTGGGTAAGAAGGATGGTTCTCTTCGTCCCTGCATTGACTACCGGTCTCTCAATGACATTACTGTCAAGAATCGCTACCCTCTCCCCCTCATGGCATCAGCATTCGAACAACTTCAAGGGGCCACTGTCTTCACGAAGCTGGACCTGCGCAACGCCTACCACCTGGTGCGCATTCGTGAGGGGGATGAGTGGAAGACTGCGTTCAATACTCCTACAGGTCACTGGGAGTACCTCGTTATGCCGTTTGGGTTAACCAATGCCCCTGCCGTTTTCCAGGCATTGATCAACGATGTTCTCAGGGATTTCATTAACCAGTTTGTGTTCGTCTACCTGGATGACATCCTTATCTTCTCTAAGGATATGGACCAACATGTCACTCAGGTCCATAAAGTTCTCCAGCGCCTCCTCGAGAACAGGCTCTATGTGAAGCCTGAGAAATGTGACTTTCATTGTCACACCACCACCTTCCTGGGCTACGTCATCTCGGCTGGGAGCATCCAAATGGATCCTCAGAAAATCAAGGCTGTCTTGGACTGGCCCCAACCAGAGACTTCGTAAGGAGTTACAACGCTTTTGGGTTTCGCCAACTTTTACAGAAGGTTCATAAGAAATTACAGTACCATTGCTGCTCCACTCACCGCCCTCACTTCCATTAAGATCCGTTTTCACTGGAACCCTCAAGCAGAAACCGCTTTCCGGTTACTCAAACAACGCTTCACATCCGACCCTATTCTCATCCATCCTGATCCCACCGCCCAATTTATCGTCGAGGTCGACGCCTCCAACATTGGGGCAGGAGCCATCCTTTCCCAACGCTCTGCTGAGGATAAAAAGGTTCATCCCTGCGCCTTCTATTCCCATCGTCTCAGTCCTACGGAGCAGAACTACGACATTGGCAATAGGAGCTGCTCGCGGTCAAGCTCGCTCTCTGGAGGAGTGGAGGCACTGGCTGGAGGGGGCTGAAGTTCCTTTTCTGGTCTGGACGGACCATAAGAACTTGGAGTATCTACAGACTGCCAAGAGACTTAATTCCCGCCAGGCTCGGTGGTCTCTCTTCTTTTTAAATTCAATTTTGTCCTTTCTTATCGACCGGGATCCAAGAATACTAAACCTGATGCTCTGTCTCGTCGATTCGAACCCATTTCCAGAGTTTCCGTTCCTGACACCATCTTGCCACAACAGTGCTCGATCAACAACGTTCAACTTCGCATTGAGGCTACGGTACGTTCCGCCTTGGAGGGCGAGGCCGGTCCCAGTTGCTGTCCCTCTAACCGCCTCTTCGTGCCTAGTTCTGTCCGATCCCAGGTGCTTCAGTGGGGTCACTCCTCTCGTCTATCATGTCATCCGGGCATAAACGGAACACTGACTTTTATCCAGAGACGTTTTGGTGGCCTGCCATGGTCCAAGATGTTAGGAGGTTTATTTCTGCCTGCTCTGTCTGTGCCCAGAATAAGGTTTCCCATCAGCATCCCTCTGGTTTGTTACAGCCCCTACCCATCCCTCACCGCCCTTGGTCTCACATAGCACTTGACTTCATTACCGGTTTACCCCCCTCCAACAGCAACACCACCATTATGACTGTAGTCGATCGATTTTCTAAGTCTGTACATTTTATTCCCTTACCTAAACTTCCCTCCGCCAAAGAAACAGCCACACTCATTATCCAACACGTTTTTCGTTTACATGGCATCCCCAATAATATTGTTTCCGACAGAGGTCCCCAGTTTATCGCCAAGTTTTGGAAGGCTTTTTGTTTTCTTGTTGGTTCATCTGTCAGTCTTTCCTCGGTTTCCATCCCCAATCTAATGGCCAGACAGAGCGGGCTAATCAGGTCATTGAGACTGTTCTCGCTGCCTATGCTCTCGAAATCCCTCCTCATGGAGCCAACAACTTCCCTGGGCAGAGTATGCCATCAACTCCCAAACCTCCTCCTCATCTCATTTGTCCCCTTTTGAATGTTCCCTGGGTTACCAACCACCTTTGTTTCCCAGCCAGGAGGAGGAGGTGGGAGTTCCCTCTGCTCAGTGCTTCATCCGCCGTTGTCGCCGCACCTGGAACCTCACACGCCGCAACCTTCTCCGAGCCAGTGCCCGTATGAAGGAGACTGCGGACAAGAGACGCTCCAAGGCCCCCCGTTACCACGTTGGGCAGCGGGTCTGGTTGTCCACCAGAGACATTCCCCTCAAGGTCGACCATCGTAAACTCGCCCCCCGATTTATTGGTCCATTCCCCATTTCCAAAATTATCAGTCCCACTGCTGTTGTGTTGAAATTACCCCATACTATGCGTCGTATTCATCCCACCTTTCATGTTTCCCGCCTCAAACCCCTTGTAACCCACCCTTTGTGTCCCGCCCCTGAGCCACCCCCACCCCCCCGTCTTATTGATGGTGGAGATGCCTACACGGTCCGCAAATTGTTGGACGTTCGTCGTCGGGGCCGTGGTCTTCAATACCTTGTGGACTGGGAGGGCTACGGCCCCGAGGAAAGAAGTTGGGTCCCATCCCGGTTCATCTTGGACAAGACTCTTATCCGAGACTTTCAAGTTACTAGGCCTGTCTGAATTTCTGTCCAGTGTTTTGACCCGTGCCTGTCTGAGATCCTGCTCCTTGTTTTGCCCCTTGCCTGTCTGAGATCCTGCTCCGTGTTTTGCCTCTTGCCTGTCTGAGATCCTGCTCTGTGTTTTGCCCCTTGCCTGTCTGAGATCCTGCTCTGTGTTTTGCCCCTTGCCTGTCTGAGATCCTGCTCCTTGTTTTGCCCCTTGCCTGTCTGAGATCCTCCTCCTTGTTTTGCCCCTTGCCTGTCTGAGTTCCTGCTCTGTGTTTTGACCCTTGTCGGCCTGGCTTTCCCTGCTTCTTGTTTGTTCATCTGTTTTTTGTGTCCCTCCTGTTTAAACGCCAAGAGGCGTTTCTTAGAGGGGTCCTGTTATATTCTGAGTATCTGTTCTGTTGTTTTTGTACTTTGTTTATCTTTCTTGAGTCATGTTTTGTTCCGTCTGTTATCCCCGTCTGTTATTGTTCCTGATCCACTCCTTGTCTTGTCATTCACTTCGGGAGTTTACATTTCGGGTTTCAATCTTCGCTTATTTTCTCGTTTCTTCCTTCCTACTTTCTTGATCGCACTTTGTATATATTAGTTAGGTGTGTACAGTACTAACTAACTAATCTACTAACGTTAGGGATTTAGATTAGGTTACTAACACTACTAATCACTAATTATCTCACGCTTCAAACTTTCGTTCATTCTCTCTTTTTATCCTATCCCTGATTAGCTTTTCACTTTCCCTTTCATTTCGCACGCACTTTCTCTCTTTGCGTTCCTCCCCTTCTAGCTATGCACGTGTCTGCCTGATCTCCCAGGTCGTTTATTGTATATTTGTTTGTATGTTTCCCAGTCCGTGTCTTTCGTTTCCCCTCGTAATTAGATTACGATTCCCATTGTTTTCACCTGTGTTTCCTAACTCTCTCTCCTCCCAGTCACACCTGTTTCCCATTGTGTTCCCTGTGTCTGCCTGTATATATGTTCAGTGTTTTCATCCTTCCGTGTCAGTACGTTGATTCTTATTCCCTGAGCCTACTTTTCCGAAGCCAGTGTATACAGATTTTTCCGAGACTACCCTTCTGATTACGACCCCGAGTTTGCCTAGCGATTTTGTTTGTTTGCCTTTCTGCCTTCCTGTTCAACGACCTTTTGCCTGCCTGTTATCGACTTCTCTTTGCCTCGCATTTTTGTACCTCCGATTCTCTGACTCCTGGTTGTGATCCCTGCCTTCCAATAAACTACTCTTCTGCCTAATCCCTGATCTGCGTCTGGGTCCTTACCACGGTCGTCACAATATCCCTGTCCCAGATTTAACACTTAGCTATTTCCCTAAAACGTGTAATTCTCTAGTAAATAAGCCTCTTAAAAGACTAAGGGTAAACACCAGATCAAAGCCCTGGTTTTCTAAAGACCAGTCTGATGAATTACACAACAGAGACAAGGCATGGCAACCAGCCAGAGAAACACATTCACTGCCCGACTGACGGCATTTCAGATACTTCAGAAATAGATGTTGTAAATACATTACATTTGTTTTTAAACATACTTTGTACCTTTAACTGCAGTTTGTGCATGTCTCTATTCCTGCACTGCAGGTGATCAGTTGTATTAAAAATATGAATTTTCATAGATTCATATTTATTGTTACTTTTTCCCCTTCAAAGCATTCCGTGTGGAGCTGAATGTCGTCACCTGGATGACACTCATATGATGTCATAATGAAACTCATATGATGTCATAATGAAACACATATGATGTCATAATGAAACACACAGGAGTCACAGTGAGACCAGAGACTGGGCCTGGGTTTGCTCTTAAGAATGATCTCTGATCATTTTATTTATCATTGTTACAGAAGACCTGTCACACATCTGATCCATATTATTATTATGGAAGACCTGTCACACATCTTTCTTTTCCATTGTTTCTTTGATCCACTTCAAGTGGTGGCACACACTGGTGAATCTTACTGCCACAATTTTACCATCCTTGTCACAGCTCCCTTTGACCACTCCATAAATGATATGATTTCCATTTCCATCCTTATGCACCAGCCCCCTCCAGAGTCACCCTGAGAGACAGAAAAAGAAGAAGGAGAAGGAGGTGAGTGTGTGTGTGTGTGTGAGGTGTGTGTGTGTGTGTGTGTGTGTGTGTGTTAGGTGTGTTCAAGAAAATTGAATTGAAAATTGAATCTTGGATTCCTCAAAATAGTCACCCTTTGGCGTGAGAATAGCCTTACAAACAGGGGCCATTCGGTTAATAAGTTTCAGCAGGAAATCACCCGACATGTTTTCCCAGCTATCCTGCAGCAATTCCCAGATAAACTTGTGGGTTGCTTTGCTTTGACTCTTCCTTTCCAGTTTGTCCCATACAAGTTCTATGGGATTGAGGTCTGGATACTGGGCAGGCCAGGTCATCAGTTTGAGTTGTCCTTCATGTTCCTCCTTCACCAGATAGGTCTTGCACAACTTCAGGGTGTGTTTCGGGTCGTTATCTTGCTGAAGAATGAAGGACTGCCCAATTGGCTGTAATCCAGATGGAAGGTGTGTCCAAACTTTTGACTGGTACTGTATGTTTAAATGACTGATTTTATGTTTAACCCATATCCACCGAATGACAGGATTTTCTGTAGACCTCACAAACGGTACATTCACCGGTCTACGGAAAATCCTGTACCAGAAATTCAATGGAATTGAAATGCATGTTGATGTGCAACGTCCAAATATTATATCATTATATACCAAACACATGGAGGGTGTAGACCTCACTGATATAACACACACATGTAGACCTCACTGATATAACACACACATGTAGACCTCACTGATATAACACACACACACATGTAGACCTCACTGATATAACACACACATGTAGACCTCACTGATATAACACACACATGTAGACCTCACTGATATAACAATGCCTGTTACAAGAGGACAACAAAGTCACTAAAGTGGGAAGTGTAAAATAATTTGGTACATGCTTGACATTGCTGTCCTAAATGCTTGCATTGTTTACAATAAAGCCCATAATACAAAGATGAAATTGGGCGACTTTGTGAAGTGCATATGTGTCCTGATCCATGTTTTGGCCGCTTCCATTACCAGAAGTTTGCTTTTGATGATTCCGACAGACACAACAAACAAAGGGTACGCAAAAAAATGAAACTAATCACAAAATGAAGAATGAGATGAACTTGATCAATGACATTGCAGAGAATGATACGAACTCAATTCATTGAAATATAACTCTTCACGTCAAATTTCAAAATGGTTACATGTAAATGTAGACGTGACAAATAAATGTAAGATTGTAAGAATTTATCTGTACATAATTTGCACCTATATTTTGTATATAATAACACTAATTTGTTAAAAAGTTTAATTGATATGACATACCATATATCTCCACAAATGATGTATTATTATGAATTATGTACAAATACATATTTTATAATCTTCATAATTTGTATATGATGTTTTTCAATTGAAACTTTTTTCTGATTGGGCATAACACATCAGTTCATACGTCTATTTACCTATTGTTTCTCTTATTTCCAATAAGAGTTCCCTCTTAGACTGAAGGGTGGCTGAGTGTGAATGGGTGTGTTATGTGACTAGGCACACACCATGTTTATACAGAATAATGCATTAGGTGGATATGGGTTCATTTTTGGTAGCTAGCTAGATAACTCGCTTGCTTGCATTGCATGTTGATACAGATTATTGTTGTAGACTTCACCTAGAAATAAGGTAGGCACAACTATATTTCTTTAGACCACTTTGTATCATACTTAAGTTAATCATGGTTCTCTGTGGCTCAGTAGGTAAAGCATGGTGTTGGCAACGCTTAGGTTGTGGGTTCAATCCTCACTGGGGCCACATATACTGAAAAATGTATGCATTCACTACTGTAAGTCGCTTTGGATAAAAGCGTCTGCTAAATGGCATATATTATAAAAGTAAAGATAAACAAAGGTATTTTTGTGCAAACACGATCAATACTTACACATCCTGTGTATTCTACATGATCAATACTTACACATCCTGTGTATTATACATGATCAATACTCACACATCCTGTGTATTCTACATGATCAATACTTACACATCCTGTGTATTATACATGATCAATACTCACACATCCTGTGTATTCTACATGATCAATACTCACACATCCTGTGTATTCTACATGATCAATACTTACACATCCTGTGTATTCTACATGATCAATACTTACACATCCTGTGTATTCTACACGATTAATACTTACACATCCTGTGTATTCTACATGATCAATACTCACACATCCTGTGTATTCTACATGATCAATACTCACACAAAATGGGGTTTTTGCAGCAGTTCCAGCACAAAACTGGTCAGATGCAGGAGTGGGACCAGCATCGGCTGGACATGTGTCCTTTTGGATTTTCACACACATCAGGTCGTCAGGCCTTGGGGCCGAGTCTAAAGAAGGACAGAAGTGCACACTCATATCATTTATAATGAGCATAATACACGACCCAGAAACCCCACAAAAAGCTGTTCTGATTTCACAGTCACATCGTCAAGAATCAGAGTCAAAGAAAAATAAACAAACTCAAATATGCCACCAAAATGTACAAGAAAGAAGAACTTCTTTAAAACAGAGATAAATAATGAAATAATATGAGTTAAATAATATGAACCCAAGTTGAGGCCAGAAAGGGTGTTTTATTTGCCCTCTATGGCACAGTGTTGCCTCAGGGTAACGTACCGGCTTCTCCTGAGACCAATGATAAACGCTTTCTCTGGAGGGGAGGGGTCTAGGGCAGCCTATTATGTGCTTACATTTGGTCACATGACTTTCATTCTTTCTGTGAACCTCTTGTCCTGAATATACAGCACATGGGCGGCTGCCATTTCTGAGCTCACAAAATTGTTCATAAATAACACCATCATGCAGATTTCCACCAATGAAAAACATGTTTTGATAATCTTAGGTAAGTTTTGAGTAATTTTTTATCACTGTATAATGTTTCTCAAAATATATATTGTAGCGATCCTGGGAGGGTTGCTCCCCTAAAATGTGTGCGCGGTGCATTGTGGGAGAACACAATTGTTCCTTTGTGCGTCTCCCCCGGGTTAATTATAAAAGTGTTCTGTTAACCTTTTTATGTGTGTGTTAAATAACCCTGTTGTTGTGTTAGCTAGCTGGTCGCGGTGAGTTGGTGTCTGAAACCATTGTGACCAGTATGCCCAGTGTAATTAGTGCAGTCCCTCGTGTTCCAGGGCAACTGTGTTCATCCAACCAAGTGTGAAGTGGACTGTTACTTCCTGATTGTTACGACATCTACGGAAGGCGTGTCCTTCTAAGGATGTGTTTGTATCAGCAAGGGTTTTTGGGCATCCTCCGTAGTTGTGCGGTGTATGGAGCACAGATAATTATTGTTTCTTTTAATAAAGTGGCTACTCGCGTGTTCATTTTTGCATTACTACTGGACCCTGTCTCTTTCTTGATACATCACCTCACGCATGCTCGCTACAATATTATAGTAAATTGATAAAATAGGTGTGAAGCAGCCAACGCAGTCTCTCTGGAAAGACTCACTCTGGCATAAGTTAAAAAGAAACAGTTCGATTTAAAAGTTGATATATATATATATATATCACAGAACAAGAAAATAACAAACTAATTGGTGGTGGACATGGGCGATGTCAAGTTAAATTCTTAAAATGTCCTAAAAAAATCCCTAAGCAATTGTCATTGTCAATGTAGGCTAATAATAATTTTATTGCAGCATCTAAAAAACGAAATAAAAGGATTGTTTAATTAGTGGCATGTTGATCGAATCGTAATCATTTCGATTTATTACACAATGGAATTGTGCGATGGAGCTTTGATGTCCACGTGTGTGCAATCTACACCTCTGATTGTGTTGGGCATTCCAGCAATGGAAACGTGTGTGTTTGTTTGTATAAGTGTATAAGTATCAACTCGCCAATGCTGGCAGCATTGGTCCCTCCCTCGATAGCCAACTCATTCCCCTCTCCTCTGTTGTCACCAACCTTGGAGTTAAGCTTGACTCCACACTCTCATTCCAAGCCCATATCAACCACATCTGCAAGATTTCCTTCTTTCACCTCAAAAAATATCGCCAGACTGAAGCCATCCTCACACAAGACGACACCAAAAACTGGTCAATGCACTAATCTTCTCCCGAATTGATTATGGCAATGCACTTCTCTCCGGTCTCCCAGTTAAATTGATCAACCGTCTACAACTCATCCAGAACAGCGCCGCCAGAGTCCTCACCGGTACAAAAAAGTCAGCCCACATAACCCCCATACTCGCCCAACTCCACTGGCTCCCAGTCCACTACAGGATCCAGTTCAAAGTCCTCCTGACCTACAAAGCCTTAAATGGACAAAGCCCCAGCTACCTCAGTGATCTCATCACCACCCACAAACCCTCACGCTCCCTCGCTCTAGCCATTCCACTCTGCTCCTCGTCCCCCTACACGTCTACGGACGATGGGAGACCGAGCCTTCTGCTCTTTTTCCCCACGCCTCTGGAACTCCCTTCCGGGACTACCTCAGAACTGCCCCTTCCATCGAGGTTTTAAAACGGGCCTTAAAACCCTTTTTTCCGGCAGGCCTTCCCTTGAGCCTTTTTAGTGGCCCACCCTTGTTTTAATCCTTTTTTTATTTCTTTTTTTTATGCTTTGTTAGTCTATTTCGTTATACATTTCTTTAATTTTAGCTTAGTTTTTTTTTAAAAACCTTTTTACTGGCCTAGCCTTAGGCTTTTATCTGTGCCATAGTTTAAAAAATATATTTTTATATATTTTAATTTTTTATTTTTATCTGTAAAGCGCTTCGAGATTTGTCTCGGCAAATGAGAAGCGCTCTATAAATCCAATTTATTATTATTATTATTATTATTAAGTGTGTGTGTGTGTGTGTGTGTGAGAGAGAGTGTGTGTGTGTGTGTGTTTGTGTGTGTGTCTGTGTGTGAGAGAGATAGTGTGTGTGCGTGTTTGTATAAGTATGTGTGTGTGTGTGTGTGTGTGTGTTTGTGTGTGTGTGTGTGTGTGTGTGTGTGTGTGTGTGTGTGTGTGTGTGTGTATATGGTCGTTGGGGCTGTTGGCTTGCTGCTACCAACCGTGTCTACAGGTGGCGGATAGTGGGAGTTCCTTCAGATATGGAGGACAGCTACGAACTAAGCAGGTACTTCCTGATGAATAAGTAGCCGCGGACCAAAACAGCGGAGGTTAATCAAGTGTGGAGGGACAAGCTCCTCTAGCTCCAAGTAAAACTCCACATGCACCTTATGATTCTCCTTGACATGGCGAGACCAGGCCGCCATCAACTAAGCCTGCAGCCTTCCAAGGACCATCTTAAAGAGTCACTCAAGAAGTGTGGAATAAAGCCAGGGGATCTTGAAGCAACCGCTATGGACCGCCGAGCCTGGACTGCATCCTCAAACTCTGGCGTCGACCTCCTAGAGTCAAAACGCACGTCCCAGAGAGAAGCGCAACGACAGCGCAGACATCACCACGCGCAACAACCCCAAGCATCACCAGACTCAGCCCTCACGCGCCCCAGCTGAAAGAGAGAGTGTGTGTGTGTGTGCATGTGTGTAAATGAGTGTGTGAGTGAGTGTGTGAGTGTGTATGTGTGTGTGTGTGTGTGTGTGTGTGTGTGTTTGTGTTTGTGTGTGTGTGTGTGCGTGTGTGTAAATGAGTGTGTGAGTGAGTGTGTGAGTGTGTATGTGTGTGTGTGTGTGTGTGTGTGTGTGTGTGTGTGTTTGTGTGTGTGTGTGTGTGCGTGTGTGTAAATGAGTGTGTGAGTGAGTGTGTGAGTGTGTATGTGTGTGTGTGTGTGTGTGTGTGTGTGTGTGTGTGTGTGTGTGTGTGTTGTGTTTGTGTGTGTGTGTGTGTGCGTGTGTGTAAATGAGTGTGTGAGTGAGTGTGTGAGTGTGTATGTGTGTGTGTGTGTGTGTGTGTGTGTGTGTGTGTTTGTGTTTGTGTTTGTGTGCGTGTGTGTGTGAGTGTGAGAGAGAGGGTGTGAGTGAGTGTGATTGTGTGTGTGTGTGTGTGTGTGTGAGAAAATGTAAAATGTAAATGAGTGAGTGAGTGAGTGAGTGTGTGTTAGTGTGAGTCAGTGAGTGTGTATGTGTGTGTGTGAGTGTGTGAGTGTGTGAGTGTGTTTGTGTTTGTGTTTGTGTGCGTGTGTGTGTGAGTGTGAGAGAGAGGGTGTGAGTGAGTGTGATTGTATGTCTGTGTGTGTGTGTGAGAAAATGTAAAATGTAAATGAGTGAGTGAGTGAGTGAGTGTGTGTTAGTGTGAGTCAGTGAGTGTGTATGTGTGTGTGTGAGTGTGTGAGTGAGTGAGTGAGTGAGTGAGTGAGTGAGTGAGTGAGTGAGTGAGTGAGTGAGTGAGTGTGTGCAGGTGAGTGAGTGAATGAGTGAATGAGTGAGTGTGTGAGTGAGTGTGTGAGTGTGTGAGAGTGTGAGTGAGTGAGTGAGGCCCATTGTAAATATTGTCTTTGTCAGATCATTTCCTTACCTTTGGGGTCTTTTGTTTGTCCCCAGCCAGCAACGAGAAGGTCTGTCTTTGTTGGAGCTTTATAATCAGGGTGTTCTGGAAGCTGGCATTCGGCTTCAGTTGGCAGCTTCACAACGGCACCAGTGACAGCTTTGGTCAGCTTTAGCAGCATGATGTCATTGACAGGTTTATCGATATTAGCATTATTAAAACCAGGGTCAAGCGGTTGACTGTTGATCTTCTGACCGTGCCCGTCCCTGTTGATGAATTTATTTTTAGGTATTCCAGTGTACACCGTGAGGTCTCTGAAAAGGACACAAACACACATCTCATTTTGCAACGCAAGAAAAACATGTCTGTTGTTTATCAGGAAGTCATAAAGAAAGCGCAGGGTCTGAAATGTTTGGGTTTGATGTGATCTGTGATATTTTAGAGTTCTCCAGAGGGCAGAGGAGATGATACTGGGGTACTGTGGCCTAGGAAACTGTTTGACAATATAATCAGGTCCAAATATTATTATGGGCTGGATAAGAGGCTCATAAGATGATTTAGTCTAACTCAGTGTGTGTGTTATAGTGTGTATGATACAGATCCACTCAGTGTGTGTGTTATAGTGTGTATGATACAGATCCACTCAGTGTGTGTGTTATAGTGTGTATGATACAGAGCCACTCAGTGTGTGTGTTATAGTGTGTATGATACAGATCCACTCAGTGTGTGTGTTATAGTGTGTATGATACACATCCACTCAGTGTGTGTGTTATAGTGTGTATGATACAGATCCACTCAGTGTGTGTGTTATAGTGTGTACAGCTCGATACAGGGCCACTCAGTAAAGAAAGAACCATTTATTGTTCAATTTTGTAATTGCAGAATAAATTCATGTCATGCAGGGAAACACTTGTTGAATGTTTTTGTCATTGTCGCGGCCAAATCAAAGTGTTTCGCTGTGTTTGTGTCACGGTTCCACGTACTCATGCCATGTTTTATGTTTCATTCATGTCACGTTTCATTTCATGTCATGTCTTGATTCTGTTTTCATGTTACGTTTCTGTTCATAGTTTAGTCATACACTTTTCCATGTTCTTTCCGCAGATCTTGCGTTCATGCTTTCTCTCTCTCTCTCGCTGTCGCTCACGTTTCCTTATTGTTTCCCCTCCTTGTCTGATTACTAATTTACTAACGATTAGATAGGTTTATTGTTTCTGCTAGCACGATTGGCAATTTAGTAACTCTAATTGCCAACGTGCTGGAGATGTACTAATTACTAACTTGCTAACCATGTGTATTCATGTTTCCTTTCGTTTCTAGTTCATGTCAATTTACTAATCTACTAACGCTAGGTCAGGATAGGATAATTACTAACAACGACTAATTATCTTGTTACCTTGTTACGCTCTCCTCAGCTGTTTTCTGTTTCGCTCTGTTCTCAAGCTAAGTGTCAGCACCTGTCTACACCTGCATATAAGCTCAGTGTTTTTGTCACGTCTTTGCGAAATTGTTGCCTTTAGTTTACTATTGCACTCTTGAGCGTTTTCTTTGTCTGATTCATTGTTACGATCCAAGCCTGTTTTCTGACCATTGTTACTGCCTGCCGTTTTGTTACCACTGCCTGTTTAGACCACGAGTGTTTGCCTGCTGTCTTTTGTGCCTTTGCCCCACGGAGCAGACTTCGGTCTTGACTCTTGCACCGTCCCTGACTACGAGCCTGCCTACCGTCCTCCTGTACCTCTGCCCCGCTGACAGCTACTCTGGTTTATTTTGATTCTTTGCATGGTTTACCGAGTTCGAGACTGCCTTCTCCCTCGGTACTGTATTTTGGTTATTGGCTTGATTTTTCGGTTATCGGACTTTGCTTTTGTTTTGACTACGTCTCCTGAACATTCCTCTAATAAAGCCCTTGCGGGTCTTTATTTTATGTCATTTTGTCTGAGTCGTGCATTTCGGGTCCAACCCTCACGTACCCGTCTCAGTTTGGCCTGTTTTATGAACTGTTTGATTTGGTTCTGGCCCTTCTTTGTATCAAACAGTGCTGCATCAGTGGTACTAAGGAGCTGATTAAGGCTTACTCTATATTCTACTGCCGGATTCAGACCCTTTCAGATAACCGGTCAGTCTGTAACTCTGAGGTTCTACTGTACACTGAAATAATGCATAATGCAATGTGCTTCATCACATACTTTGATTTATATACGTTTTAAAGCATCTTACTCTGATCAATTGACTGCATTTGTGCCCACACAGAACTCTGTGTTACTAATGTAGTGGGGCTTAATTTCAACTTTTCCTCTGTCTTACTTTACTGTATATCAACATCAGCATCAGTGTTTATAGAGCAGTGTCAGTGTTTATAGAGCAGTATCACAGTGTTTATAGAGCAGTGTCAGTGTTTATAGAGCAGTATCAGTGTTTATAGAGCAGTATCGGTGTTTATAGAGCAGTGTCAGTGTTTATAGAGCAGTATCAGTGTTTATAGAGCAGTATCAGTGTTTATAGAGCAGTGTCAGTGTTTATAGAGCAGTATCAGTGTTTATAGAGCAGTGTCAGTGTTTATAGAGCAGTGTCAGTGTTTATAGAGCAGTATCACAGTGTTTATAGAGCAGTATCAGTGTTTATAGAGCAGTATCAGTGTTTATAGAGCAGTACTCACGCCATGTTGCAGTGTGCAGCAGTGAGGACCCAGTTGTTATTGAGAAGGGAGCCACCGCACCTTATTGTCCCTCCAGCATTACTCACAAAAACCTGGTACGGTGCCTCATCCTTACAAACATACCCACCGATGATCCGTTTGTAAGTGTCCACTGGGTTGGCACCAGTCGGCCAGACTGATGGAGTGAGAGAATGGGAGAGAAAGGAGAAAGAGAAGAGGAGTGTATTACTCTGACTCTCTGCACCGCTCTCTTTCTGCCTTCTTACATATTTTGTACATTTTAGTTTGTAATTCTTGTCACAATGTTTCCAGTTTAATATGTCAGAGTACTCTTGCTCTGATTGGCCTTCTCCATTCTGTATGTAATAGGTATGACCTGCTGATTTAGTTTGAAAAGCACTCATTCATTTGCATGAATTCTGCTGTCATTATTGATGAAAATATGACCAAATGTAAAAGATAACCTCCTGGACTTGGTACTACATATTCTACCTGTGTGACACGCACAGTGTGGCACTTTTAAAATAAGATGAGATTTACTTCATTGTCCCTGTAGGGGAACTTGTCTTAGACTCAGTGTCACTGCTTTACAAAAACCATGAACACGTGTCACATCATACATACACACACACACACACACATTCAAACATACAAACACACATACATACACAGATACAAACACACACACACACATACACACACACACACACACACACACACACTCACTCACTCACTCACTCTCTCTCACACACACACACACACACACACTCACTCACTCACTCACTCACTCACTCACTCACTCACTCACTCTCACACACACAAACACACACACACACACTCACACACTCACACATACACACACACTATATATCAACATATTGCACAACCCCGTCGCAGCATATACAATCCTATAGTTCATTTAAACAATGCCAATTCATTTAGCTTTACTTTGAAATGATCACATTATTTAGCCAATAATATAACATTCTTAAAAACAGATTTGTTTAAAGACAGACATGGACCAGATCATCATCACCTGCAACGACATGCAAATCAGCTGTTAGCAGTACTGTGGAAATATGGGCCATGTCTATCGATGTGAAAGCACAAACACAACATGTTGTCTGATCATCAAGTATGCAGATAGATACTGGACTCATGTCTATTTTAATGTTAGGAAGGAGTTGTGTATATTTATGAATGAATGAGCTGAGAAGCGGGGTGGAGATTACGATGGGCGCATTCACAAGGCAAGCAGATCAGGCGAGAATGCAGCTGAATGTAAAACGTGTTTCCCATGTTGAAAATAATTAAATCATGTCTGATCTCCTCTATACTTCAATAAACATTTAGCCAAACCATTTTACTGACATAACCGTTACTTTAATTTGTCAAATGGTGCAGAATTCAGAGATCAGAATGCGTGCCAATTGACAGACGTGGTCCATTGGAATTCATACAGTTAAAACCAGTATCTACACAGTCCGATGTAAGAAAACCTCTAAACTCCAGTTTAACGACTATTTGATCAAATTTCAGTTATGAAGTTACACTAACTAATTTCTTGCATCGTTTTGAGTAAATTCATTTCATTTTTGTGATTTAATTTCATTTTTGTGTTCATAACTGTTAAAATCGGGAAGGTTTTTCTATCTCCTGAATAGTTTCCAGTTTGGAGATACAAGGTTTTCTTCCGACAGCGACGATATGTTTCATGAAGGGTGAAGATAGACGTACCCCCCATGTATTCAAGTGAATGCGGTGCCTGAACTGATTGTGGCCACAGCACAGAAACTTGATGGGTTTCTGGAGGAATGCAACTATAGTGTGGTGTTGGGTTCATTTAAAAATGCATTAATATACTAACTGCGCTAGCTAGTCAGTTAGCCAGTTATCTGTTCCAAACGCACCTGACCTTATATAGGCTACAGACCAGGGCTGGTTGTCACTCTGATTCTGAGTAAACCCGATCAGTAGGCTTCTGCACTATTACATCATCATTATCTCTCCTTATTTTCTGGGATCCAAAAGAGGACAGCAAATTAAGCTGCCTTTTCATTTTGAACTTCAGCGCATCCAGTGGTGTGTCAAGTTTAAACTGTTTTAACTTCAAACGAATCCGAACGTCACAGCGTAATGACCGTGATGACCAATCAGGTGGGCGGTGGGTTTGCTTGTTTACCGTCCGTGGACTCCATTAATGGAAACATTAGTTCCGCTTGCACAAAGTTCCTCTTTATTGAGAGGTTGCAGACACGCAAGAAGACGCTCCCACTACATGCACTACACTACTCGCGTTGTCATCTGGCAGTCGAGCCAGCTGGGCTTGTGCAAAATAACTAAAAAAATGTACACTTGGTAAAAAGTGGACAAAAACGTAATTTAAGAAAGTGGGGGGGACATGTAATTTGCGCCTATGCACACAGGACATTTTAAAACCAAATCTTCCATGACCAGACAGCAACGTACAATCAATAATATTGGAGTTATTAAAACTTTTCCCTTCTGCACAGTCCCTATGGCCTCATACTGCGCTGCTGTTTAAAATTATGATTGAAGTGGGCACAAATGAGTTTTTAAATCTATTGAGTTTGCACCTAGGGGCTCTGTATGGTCTGCCGGAGGGTAAAAGCTTGTACTCAGAATGGAGCAGATGAGATGGGTCACACAGTATTTTCTGTGCTCCTCTAAGAACAGACTGCTCATAAATAGACTGGAGGGACTGATGTTCTTTCCTCCCTATGACTTTCATGGCAGTCTGTACAAGACAGGCCAGCTGGGATTTTAACTGTACTGAGAGGTTGCCATACCATGCCTGTATCCTGTACCTAATTAAGCTCTCTAAAACCGCCTGGTAAAATAAGAACATGCATCTTTGATTCACCCCATACACCCTAAGTCTGCGCAACAAACACATCCTCTGTTGTAGTCGGGAGCACAGACTGTCAGCGTGGGCCTTCCAGCTGAATGTATTATCTATGTGAACACCCAGGTACTTGTAAGAGCAAACCTGGTTGATGGGAACACCATGGATGACCACTGGCCTATGGTCACCCACTGCCCTAGGGTCCAATATCATTTCCTCTGTTTTCATAACATTTAAGATGAGGTGGTTAGCATGGTTTGGGAGGTAGACTTTAAAAATGAGACCTTGTCATGCAAAATTACTCTTTTTATGATTTTCTTTTCAGATTTTCTCTGCTATTCTCCCAATTTGATGGCCAATTATACCCTTGTCTATAAAAACGATCAGTTTCCCTTGTACTGTGAGTTCACCACCTGCAACTCTGTGACCGGCAGTGACAAAGCCTCCGAACCGCCTCCTCCGAGACGGAACCCGCCAAGCCGTCGACTGAAACTGGGACACACACAGAGCCGCTTGCTTCCCCCATGAGGGGCAGACAGCCAATCACTGCCCCCGAGCAGGACTCCCAGTCAGAGCCAGGTTCGAACCCAGGCTGCAGTGGGCAACCTGCACTTAAGTGGGCAACAAGTGCCTTACTGGTCATGCCAGTACTGACCCGCACACTATAGTTTTAGTCACCATGACTACTTACTGGTAGGGGTTTGACATGGCAGGTATGTTACTTGGCAAGTTTGCTCACCTTGATCACACACATAGACAACGTTGTCTTCAGATGGCATCAATATTTTGGTGCACAGACACATTTAGCTATTTAGGTTTTACAGATGTATAGAGCGTTTATGATTTGTATATTTTAGTAACTTTTTTGCTGAGATAAAATATTAAACAGAGAGAGAAGATACACTATGCACTTCATAGCTATGAAGTTTTGGTTATTGAAATAACATTACTAAAAGCATATTCATCACATGGAACTATTGGAAAGGCTTACCTGCCAGCCCCAGCAAGGGAAGAAGGAGAAGAGTTCTCATGATGAGTTATTCTCTGCAGTGTCTCGGTTATTGAGCTGTTAACTTAGAGCCATATTCATACACACACCCTGCCACACCCCTCTCCTTATCTGACCAATGACCCTCCTCCCTCTCCTTATCTGACCAATGACCCTCCTCCCTCTCCCTATCTGACCAATGACCCTCCTCCCTCTCCTTATCTGACCAATGACCCTCCTCCCTCTCCTTATCTGACCAATGACCCTCCTCCCTCTCCTTATCTGACCAATGACCCTCCCTCCTATCTGACCAAACCCTGCTTATCACAAACCTGCTGAATTTATGACCATAACAAGAGCCCCAGCACCAGTAGATGCAAAACAGCCCCATAACCTCAAAGATCCACCATCATATTTCACCGTAGGTGTGATGTTCTTTTCAACAAAAGTGTCCTCCTTCCAATGCCAAACCCTCCGTTGGTTTGCAAGGCCAAAAAGCACAATTTAGTTTAATCTGACCATAGCACTCGGTTCTAATTAGCATTCCAATGCCGTTTATAGCATTAGCTCCAGATGCTTATTTTTGTTTTGTTTTAAACTTCTTAATTATGGACCCAATAGTGGAAAGTGATATCTTTAGTTTTTATTTATTTGTTTGTAACATCTCCTAGCTTGTGAAGGTCAACAACCCTTTGTCTGGTTTCTTCTGAGAGTTCTTTGCCTTTCCCCATGGTGATGGATGACAAATGGATTTTACGTGTGTGTTACCTCATTTATATACCCCAGTGAAACAGAAGGCCATGCGAGGCCACAATACAGTTCCCCTTACGATGGAGATGATCTTTAAAAAATAGATAAATAATGTTAATGCAGGTTTATTTTTGTTGGATTTTATTTAAAATTATTATTAGGGCTGTGAGTCATTATGACATATTTTGGGGGGAAACATATTGTGAAACAAAATCTTTTTCTCTGAGCTATTGTATTAGTGTAAAATAATATAATGTCCCCCCTTTTACCAGACAATAGAGCTCATGATCTGTGTTGTTAATTCATAAAGCCTTCTTTGCTCATCGTTATGGAGGGTGTGGATCATTCTGGAGGATGCTGTAAATATTATTATATATATTATATTATTATATACTCTAAATATTATTATATATATTATTTAATAAATATTGAGTGGCATCACATGGGCTGAAGGAATGCCATGTCTGGGCAGAGTGCTGCCAGCTGCTGTCAGGATAATTATTCAAATAATTTTGAATAACTGAAAGAAGAGCATAGGGGCAGTTATGGTGTATTCCTCTCTATCTCTCTCTGCAGTTAAATTGAACCTTCTGTATTTGAATATCCACAGAATGAACAGAGAGCAGAGAAAGAACATTTGTTCATAGTTGCAAATTTCAGGGCATACAAGTAAAAACTTATTTTATCTTTACAAATGAGGATGTGCCCATGTGATGCTATTTCAAAAAACTTGAAACATACCTAGACTATTGTTCTTTGTCTGAATTGCTTATTTTTGTGTTTATGGTTTCCTAATAAAAATTAAACCCCATCTCCTACATCTTTGAAGCTGCAGGTGCCAAACTGGGTCAAACAGCCTGACTTTTATCCCCATTTTATCCCCAACACCCCTGCATGAGTAAAGGGCGCACTAACCAAGTCCTGGACCTGCTAACCGTTCGGTATTACAGTGGAGGCCAATCAGCTGGCTCTGGAGCCCAAGGCCTCCTACACTACAGGGGTGAGTAAATAGGGTGTCTAAGGTCAAAGGTCACACAGCACATGCATTACAGCTGATAACCCTTTAACATTCAGACATGTAGACATGTTTGTGCGTTTTTAACATACATGTGCACTTATACTAAAATAAAAGAAAGAAAGGTTGCGTTTCTCTGTCTCAGTTGTTGCCAAAAGTCCCTGCATGAAGCACATGTCAGAATAATGCAGGTTTGTGTTCTGTTCAAATCCACTCAGAGCAGGACTCAGTCTCCATGCTGCCTGCTGGAAAGGACGGTGGCTGCTTTTGGGGCCTGAAAGATTTATCATGACACTCTCACACACACACTCACACACACAAACACACACACACTCACACTGTCACACACTCTTACACACACTCTCACACACACTCTTACACACACTCTCACACACACTCTTACACACACTCTCACACACACTCTCTACACACTCACACACACACTCTCACACATTCTCTCACACACACTGTCACACACACTCACACACACTCTCACACACACTCTTACACACACTCTCACACACACTCTCACACACACTCTCACACACACTCTCACACACACTCTTACACACACTCTCACACACACTCTTACACACACTCTCACACACACTCTTACACACACTCTTACACACACTCTCACACTCACTCTTACATACACTCTTACACACACTCTAAAATTTCACATTTTCACAAAATTCCAGTTCATGATTTAAGTTCATGAAGTACAGTGCCCAGGTGAACTTAAAAAGTATATAATATAAATGGGAATATACTTCATTTAGATTTTGTTCATAAGAATTTCTAAGGGTGGCAATAATTGTGACACATATTTTTGAGAAAAAAAAGAAAATAATTTTATAAGGATTTTTTTTCTTTGAATAATTTTTCTTCAATTAAAGGTTTGATTTCTCTCATATTTTGAGTGTAAGATCAAGCTGATGAACAACAAAGACATATTTTCATAGCCTCCTTTGCTCATCTTCACCAAGCTTGCCAGTAATTCTGGAGGGCACTGTAGCTGCGCACTATTTCCTTGTCTGTGAGCTGCTTGTTGTAAGGAGCAGAATATTCAGAAGTGCAGAAACATAAAGGATAATGGTATTAAGATGAATTAAGAAAAGCAGGACAGTTGGGCCCAAATAATAAAAAACTGGTTCTTAGAGTGAATGAATTGAGTGGCATCACATGGGCTGAAGGAATGCCATGTCTGGGCAGAGTGCTGCCTGTTATCTGTATCATTGAGGCTTTCAGGATAATTATTCAAATCACTTTGAAGGACTGTGAAAGGAGAGCATAGAGATAGTTATGGTGTGTTCCTCTCTATCTCTCTGCAGTTAAATTGAACCTTCTGTATTTGAATATCAACAGACTGTAACAGAGAGCAGATAAAGAACATTTGTTCATAGTTGCAAATTGCAGGACATACGAGTAAAAACTTATTTTATCTTTACAAATTAGGATGTGCCCATGTGATGCTATTTCAGCCAATAAAACCTGCCAAAAAAACCTGAAACATACCTAGACTATTGTTCTTTGTCTGAATTACTTAATTTTGTGTTTATGGTTTCCTAATGAAAAATTAAACCCCATCTCCTACATCTTTGAAGCTGCAGGTGCCAAACTTGGTCAAACAGCCTGACTTTTATCCCCATTTTATCCCCAACACCCCTGCATGAGTAAAGGGCGCACTAACCAAGTCCTGGATCAGCTAACCGTTCGGTATTACAGTGGAGGCCAATCAGCTGGCTCTGGAGCCCAAGGCCTCCTACACTACAGGGGTGAGTAAAAAACCCCTCACGACCAAAAATGACAAACAAATCGGTGCTCGTCTGGCTCTCAAAACAATAACAAAAAGGAAAAAACGGGATTTCACTTTAGAAACATCTAAGCTACAATATTTACAGAATTTGTATTATTTTATATCATTACTTATTTTTTATCTTACTCGTTCTCTCTCTCTCTCTCTCTCTCTCCCTCTCTATCTATCTATTTCTCTCTCACACACCCACACACACACATACACACACTCACGCACACACACTCACACACACCATACACACACACACACACACACACACACTGACAGTGTACCATACTCTACATCAGAGGTTCTCAATCCTGGTCCTGGAGGGCCGCAGGGTATGCTGATTTTTGTTTTCACTTCATAATCCGCAACCAATTTAAACACAAAAAAAACAGGTGAGGTGAGTTCACTGTGTAATCAACTGCTTTAATTTATCAATTAAGTG